>PITA01009660.1:0-47508 GCA_004023965.1 Spilogale gracilis | reverse complement strand
GGGGGCCCATCTGTCCTGCCCACCCTCAGATCCCTCTGAGTCTCCTGCAATCGGGGCTCCCATTGCCACCAGGCAGAAGGTGCTAAGGCTGAACTCATTTCCTCTGTGTTTACTCACTCAAGTGTCACGCATAGTGTTGTCAGGGAAGTAGAGTTATTCCCATTTAACAGATGAAGAACTAGAGGACCGGAGGGAAAAGGCTGCACTCCCCTGCCTGCCTGTGACTTTAGCCTTTCTGCTTCTCAGACAGGAACACAAAGGGAGCTGCAAAGTCCGTGAAGGGAGACAGATGCAGGCTGTAGCTTGCTTCTTAAACAGCTTTGGACAAGCCCTCTTCCCTCTCTGGGCTCTTGGTTTTCTCATGGCTAAACTGAAGGAGTTGTGGAGCGGTAAAACCCATCCCACCAGCATCCCAGTTCAAGGGTGCCCACCATCTGGTAGACCAGAATGATGGTTACAGCACACCCTGTCCCAGTTCAACTCTATTTCTCTGACTTAACCTTCACCGAGGACTCTGGGGCCCTTTAGGTCACAGAGGAGGAAGATCTGATGACTATTTTACTAACACCAACTCTGTGGGCTGAAGGCAGGGGGCAGAATCCCTTTTTATTTTTATTTTGTTTTTTTTTTTTTAAGATTTTATTTCTTTATTTGACAGAGAGAAACACAGCTAGAGAGGGAACACAAGCAGGGGGAGTGAGCAAGGGAGAAGCAGGCTTCCTGCTGAGCAGGGAGCCCAATGTGGGGCTCAATCCTGGGACTCCGGGATCATGACCTGAGTCAAAGGCAGTTGCTTAACCAACTGAGCCACCCAGGCACTCCTAGATTTTCATCTGTAGGGTCGCATCAAGCATGTGGTCCTGAGAAACTCACATTGGTCTCTTGGGTTCCCTTTCCTTGTACTAATCCCTTAATCCAACCAAAGAGGCCTTTCATTCAGCAAGGGGTAGCCCTTTGGCCTGTGGCAGCCACTGGCTGCATTTACTGACCATCTGCCATGTTTAAGAACTTTATACACATGGGGCGCCTGGGTGGCTCAGTTGTTAAGCATCTGCCTTTTGCTCAGGTCATGATCCTGAAGTCCCGGGATCGAGCCCTATGTTGGGCTCCCGGCTTGGCGGGAAGCCTGCTTCTCCTTCTCTCACTCCCCCTGCTTGTGTTCCCTCTCTAGCTGTGTTTCTCCCTGTCAAATAAATAAATAAATAAATAAATAAATAAATAAATAAAATCTTTAAAAAAAAAAAGAGTTTTATACACATCTTACCTCTGCTGACCACTCATTAGTAGGTGTTACTACCTCCATTTCACAAATAATGAAACTGAGGCTTAGAGCCGAAGTAGTTTGTGCCAGCTCACGTGGTCAGTAGTGGTGGCAGATCCAATTCTCTAAGTGAGTCTTTTGAATCCAAAGTAGGTTCCCAGTATTCACACTGAGAAAATTCCTGGGTTTGAATCCTGAGTCTTTCAGTTAAGTGCTGTGTAACTTTGGGCAAGATAGTTAACTTCTCTCAATCTTTTTTTCCCTTCTCTGTAAAATGGGGCTAATGGTAACAGCCTTAGGATAGTTGTGAGAATTAAATGAGATTAAAAAGTACAGAGCACTTCTTCTCTGTCTAGTGTGCAAGTAGGTTACTCCTTGTCTTAATTTGCTCATTCATTCATTGAATATATATTCAATGATCTACTTATTTTTTTTTACAGATTTTATTTATTTATTTGACAGAGAGATCACAAGTAGGCAGAGAGGCAGGCAGAGAGACAGGAGGAAGCAGACTCCTTGCCGAGCAGAGAGCCCAATGTGGGCCTCGATCCCAGGATCCTGAGATCATGACCTGAGCTGAAGGCAGAGGTTTTAACCCACTGAGCCACCTAGGCGCCCCAATGATCTACTTATTGCCAATTATGGGGGTATGGGAGACACAGTGATGAACAAAACATAATCCTTGCTCTCATGGAGCTCACAGGATGAAGAGAATCAAACAAATGCACCAAACAAAAAGTAATATCAATAAGTATACAATTATAACCTTAAGTTTATTATCGTATATGGTTATACTTTTATAACCATAAAAGAAACATACAGGATAATGTGGAAGAATATAAAGTGGGACCTATTTCAGATTTGGGGCCAGAGGAAGGTCTCTTGAAGAAAGTGATTTTAAGCCAAAACCTGTGGCAGGCAGAATTCTAAGCTAGTCCCCATGGTTCCCAGCCCCTGGTGGATACGCCCTCCTGTGTCTTCCTCTTTCTTTGAGTGTGGACAGGATTTTGAATATGATGGATTTCTCTCCTGTTCTTAGAACGGATTTTGCAATGTAATAAAGGTCTCCAATCACCTGCCTCTAAGTTAATCAAAAGGGAGATTATTTTGGGCAGCCAGTTCACAGGGCTCGTACTGAAGGAAAAGAGAAGAAGAAGCCTGAGAGGAATGGCAGGAGTCAGCATGAGGCTGTGAGGCAACCCGGGGAGGAAGCCGCAAGGCCAAGACCCGAGAGAGGCCACTGGTGGCTGACGACGGCCCCTGGCAGACAGCTAGTGAGCAGCAAGGACTGCACTCTGCCAGCTGCAAGGAAGTCACTTACTTCTATGAGCTACTTAAGGGATCTCAGAAGTGGGTCTTGGGGCGCCTGGGCGGCTGAGTTGGTTAAGCGACTGCCTTCAGCTCAGGTCATGATCCTGGAGACCCGGGATCAAGTCCCACATCGGGCTCCCTGCTTGGCAGGAGGCCTGCTTCTCCCTCTCTCACTCCCCCTGCTTGTGTTCCCTCTCTGGCTGTGTTTCTCTCTGCCAAATAAATAAAATCTTAAAAAAAAAAAAGAGAGAAGTGGGTCTTTTCCCTAGTTGAGCCTCCAGATGAGAATGCAACCAGCCTTAATTTCAGCAGTTGAGGCCCTGAACAGAGGACCCAGCTAAAATATGCCAGACCTCACATCCTTGGAAACTGTGAGGTAATAAACGTATATTGCTTTAAGTCACATAGTTTGTGGAAATTGTTATGCAGCAACAGAAAATTAATACAGACTTAAAGGAGGGGTAGGAGTTAGAAGAAGAAGAACGGGAAGAGAGTTCCGAAGAGGGAACAGCATTTGTGAAAGTCCTGAGCTAGGCTAATAATGATAGCTTACATTTATTCAGTACCTACTATGTGCCAAGCCTTGTGCTAAGTGCTTTACATGATCTTTTGTGTGGGGGGGAACAGAGACATTGTCACTGCTGGAGAGGATTCAAGTATAAGGTGTCAGGGGAGGGTTACAGGAAGTGAGGTTAGCAAGAGAAGGATCGCATAGAGTCTTGTAAACAATGCTAAGAATTTTGGATTAATACTCAATGAGTTGGTAAGTTATTTAAGGATTTTCAGCAGAGGAAGATATGATATGATTTGCATTTTTAGAAGACCACTCTGGCTGCTGTAAGAAGGGCAGATTAGTGGATGTGGGAGGTGAGCTGGGAGAATGTAGCCGTGGTCAAGCTGAGAATTGATAGAGGCCTGGACCAGATGGTGGAGGTGAAGACAGAAAGTTCCAGGTGTATTTTGGGGGTAGGATTGTCAGCATGTGGGAAGAGATTAGATTAAGCCACGATGATGGGGAGTGTGAATATCAGGATGTCTCCCAGTTTTCCAGTTCAGGCAATTCAAGTATGAAGGCACATTTGCTGGCTCTTTCTACATTTCTTCGTCTTTCATATTAGACCTATGTAGACCTAGGTTGACAACGAACCTCTTCTCTAATCTATAACCATTCCCTAGGTGATTGTCCAATCCTATGGCTGTAAATATTATTTATATGCTGGCCCCCACACCAACTCTCCCCTGCACTCTAGATGTAACACATCCATTTGGATGTCTAATGGGTCCCTCAAACTTACAAGTCCCAGTGCTGAGCTCTTCATCCTACAAACCTTGCCTACTGTTCACCATCTTGATAAATGGTACTGGTTTTTACCTATTCACTCAGTTGCTCAGGCCAAGAACTTAAGAGTTATATTTGATTCCTCTCTTTCTTCATATTCCACAGCCAATCCATCTGCAAATCCACTTGCCTCTACCTTTGAAAACGTGTATGCTTAATCCAATCAGTTCTCGCCAGTTCCATTGCTGTCACCCTAGTCCAATCTACTGCCATCCCTCTGAGGTACCCTGCAGTAACCTGCTGATGGGCGTCTCCCTTCCACTCCTTGTTTGCCATGCAGCAGGTGGGGCTCCTTTAGCAAATCTGATCATGTCTCCCTGCTCCCCACTCAAAACCCTGCAACAGCTTCCCATCACTCTTAATACCCAATCCAAAAAAATTTTTTTAAACATTTTTTTAAAAGATTTTTATTTATTTGACAGAGAGAAACACAGCTAGATAGGGAACACAAGCAGGGGGAGTGAGAGAGGGAGAAGCAGGCTTCCTGCCAAGCAGAGAGCCCAATGTGGGACTTGATCCCAGGTCTTCAGGATCATGACCTGAGCCGAAGGCAGTCGCTTAACCAACTGAGCCACCCAGGCGCCCCCCCAAATTTTTTTTTAAAGATTTGATTTGTTTATCTGATAGAGAGAGATCACAAGTAGGCAGAGAGGCAGGTAGAGAGAGAGGAGGAAGCAGGCTCCCTGCTGAGCAGAGAGCCTGACTTGGGCCTCTTGATCCCAGGACCCTGAGATCATGACCTGAGCTGAAAGCAGAGGCTTTAACCCACTGAGCCACCCAGGTGACCACCCAATCCAAAATTTTTATCAGAACCTATACCATTGCCCCAGCTCTGTTTACCCTCACCTACTACTGTTCTCCCACTGCTGGTTCCACTCCAGCCACACAGGCTTCCTTATTATTTCCTGAACATGCCAAACACATTATTGCCTCAGGGACTTTGTGCTGTCCCCTCTCCTAGGAATATCCTTCATCCAGATACCTTCATGGCCCATTCCTGCCCTTCATTCAGGATTCTGCTCAAATGTCATTTCCTTAGGGCCCTTCTCTGAATACCTGATTTAAAATAGAACCCCTGTCACTCTCCATTCCCTTAATCTGCATTATTTTTCTTCCATGAACTTATCACTACATGAAAATTTTACATTTTCTTTCTGTCTATTTCCTCTCCCAGATTGTTGGCAACACAAGATGGACTCTATTTTGTTTCCTCCTGTTTCCCAGTGCTCAAGCACAGTATCAGGCAAATGAAATATACTCAATAAATATTCGTGGAATGCACAATGAGTGAGTTTGTGGAGCTGGGGCAGACTGAGGGAGGAATAGATTTACAAAGAAGGGAAGATCAAGCCTAAGACATGTTAGATTTGACATGCTCAAGAGACCTAAACAAGGGACGCCTGGGTGGCTCAGTTGGTTAAGTGGCTGCCTTTGGCCCAGGTCATGATCCCAGGGTCCTGGGATTGAGTCCCACATCGGACTCCTTGCTCAGTGGGAAGCCTGCTTCTCCCTCTGCCTGCCGCTCCCCTTGCTTGTGTGCATGTGCACTCTCTCTCCCTCTGCCAAATAAATAAATAAAATCTTTTTTAAAAAAATATAACTTTTTTTTAAAGATTTTATTTATTTGACAGAGAGAAATACAGCCAGAGAGGGGACACAGCAGGGGGAGTGAGAGAGGGAGAAGCAGGCTTCCCGAGAAGCAGGGAGCCCGATGTGGGACTCGATCCAGGGTCTCCGGGATCATGACCTGAGCCGAAGGCAGTCGCTTAACCAGCTGAGCCACCCAGGTGCCCCTAAAAAAATATAACTTTTTAAAAAAAGATTTTATTTATTTATTTGGCAGAGAGAAACATAGCCAGAGAGGGAACACAAGCAGGGGGAGTGAGAGAGGAAGGAGCAGGCTTCCCACCGAGCAAGGAACCCCATATGGGGCTTGATCCCAGGACCCTCGATCCAGGGTCTCCAGGATCATGACCCGAGCTGAAGGCAGACGCTTAACAACTGAGCCACCCAGGCCCCCCATTAAATAAATAAAATCTTAATAAAAGAGAGCGAGCGAGAGAGAGACACCTAAACAAGGAAACACAGATGTCAAGTAGGTAGTCAAATATCCTGGTGTGTAACTTGGGAGAAATAGATGAGCTGTGTCTGTGCATAACCATTGTGGGATGTGTGTGCCTGTGTGTGTCTACACACATACCTGAGACTACGTGTGCCTTGAGGAGGCACGTATGTGTACACACATGTGTGTGGGGGTTCCTACTTCTCTTGCATCTGTGTGTCTGTTCTGTGTGTGCCTGGAGGATGAAGGCAAATGAGCCTCTGCTTATGAGGAAGTGAGAAAATGTCCATTCCTAGCCACTGAAAGCAAGTGTTTCTGAAGAGTAAAAGCCCTTTCAACACAGCCCTGGAGACTGGACTCTGGCCACCCTGAGATGTTGAGCCAAGCAGCTGTTTCTGAGCCTTCCCAGACAGACCTGAGGTTTTGCTTCCAACTAAGGCAGGCTGCTCTTCTCAGGGTAGAAATTTGGGTCACAAAAGATCTTGGCACATATTCTTCCTTACACATGATTGTTTAGTTTGTTTGAAGGAGGGTGGGAAATGGGTTGGGGAACGGGAACTGCAACACAGCCTTCTCACATGTGGCTGTCACACATGCTTCAGAAAGCCCAAACCAGGAAAATGTCATAGAAATGTCATAGACATTCCTATAATTTCTATGTCCTGGAACCCTTGGGCTTGAGAAGAAGGTCATGCCTGAGGACTTGGTCCAGACTGGGGACAAGAAGGTTGGAGTCACCAGCTTTATCTTCTGCCCACATCCAGCCCAAGATGCCCAGTCTCACAGGTTAAAGTGAAAAGGGTCCCTTGCCTTTGTCCACCATTCTGACCACTTCAGAGGCTGTATTGTTTCTGCTGCCTACGTTCTCTTGGTCTTCTAGGTTCTTCTTTGTTTTAATTTTCTAGCTTGATGAAAATGGTCATTAAAAATTGCTTATTTAGGGTGCCTGGGTGGCTCAGTTGGTCGGTGAATGCCTTCAGCTCAGCTTCCTCTCGAGTCCCAAAATCAAGTCCCACATTGGGCTCCCTGCTCAGCGGGGAGTCTGCTTCCCCCTCTCATCCTCTCTCTCTCATTCTCTCTCTCTCATCCTCTCTCTCTCATTCTCTCTCTCAAATCTTTTTAAAGATTTTATTTCTTTGACAGAGAGAAACACAGCCAGAGAGGGAACACAAGCAGCGGGAGTGAGAGAGGGAGAAGCAGGCTTCCTGCTGAGCAAGGAGCCCGATGTGGGACTCGATCCAGGGTCTCCGGGATCATGACCTGAGCCGAAGGCAGAGGCTTAACTACTGAGCCACCCAGGTGCCCCAAATAAATAAAATTTTAAAAAATTGCTTATTTAGGGGATGCCTGGGTGGCTCAGTCAGTTGAACGTCTTCTCCCTCTGCCTGCTGTTCCCCCTGCTTCTGTTAGCTCACTCTTTCTCTTCTCTCTGACCAGTAAATAAATAAAATCTTTAAAAAATTGCTTATTTAGAAATAAAAAAAGGACCTGTAACACAAGGTTAAAATTTATAGGGTTAATTTCAAGTACCTTTTTTTTTTTTTTTAAATTCCATGTACTTTTGACATGTCTCTCATCTGTCAAAACTTACACAATTCTGATTCCAAGGCCTGGGCTCCTGGTTTCTGAAAACAACCTCTCCTCCTGCTTGTCTTTTCAGAGCTTGTGAGGACCTACTTTTCTTTCCAACCATCTGACTCCAACTGACATGGCAAGTAAGAAATTGTAGTTCTTTCCCGCTTCCACTTCTTGCAGTTCTTTGGGTTAGAAGAACCACAGAAAGAGAAGAACCTAGCACTCAGGGCTCAGAGGGGTCTTTGGGATCATCCTAAACAGTGGTTTGCAAATCTTGCTCTACAGAGCCCAAAGTTCTACAGAGAGGTCTCAGAAGTTGCCACAAATGGTTGGGGGCACAAGGCAAGGCTAGAGGCTTTGCTGTTTTTACCCCTCTTTATTTTGATGGGCTTGTACGTAGAAATTCATTGGAGGGAAGACTTCTGCTAATCAAAGGTTTGAAAACCACTTTTATAGTCCAGTATTTCCTTGGGTGGCTAACCACTCCCCCTCCCTTAATCTGCTCAATGTTCCCTGACCTCTGCTGACCCATCTCACCCTCGGGCAGACAAAGTGACTGGGAGAGGAACCCAAACCAAAGACTCTTGCTTTCTGCCTGTGTGGAGTTTGCATTTTCTGCTACCCCTCACCCTCTGACTGCTTCTCTTGTCCCAGTTTCAATTTCATCTGTAGTATTTCTTTTCTCTTTGGGACTAAAAGTATTTATTGAGTCAACAAATATTCATGCACTGTTCTGAACACTCAATATTCATATTTTGTAAAAATTTTTAAAGTATACCTTCTTTTTTTTTTAAGATTTTATTTATTTGACAGCGAGAAACACAGCTAGAGAGGGAACATAAGCAGGGGGAGTGAGAGAGGGAGAGGCAGGCCTCCCACTGAGCAGGGAGCCCGATGTGGGGCTCAGTCCTGGGTCTCCGGGATCATGACCTGAACCGAAGGCAGTTGCTCAACCAACTGAGCCACCCAGGCGCCCCAAAGTATGCCTTCTTGATTCAGGGAGAATGTCAAACTCATTTTTATCATTTTTTAAAAATATTGTATTTATTTATTTATTTGACAGAGAGAAACACAGCTAGAGAGGGAACACAAGCAGGGGGGCTGAGAGAGGGAGCCCAATGCGGGGCTGGATCCTGGGACTCTGGGACCATGACCTGAGCTGAAAGCAGACGCTTAATGACTGAGCCACCCAGGCGCTCCATTTTTATCATTTTTATAGCCAGGGCAGGTATATTAGATACGGCAGGCATGGTAAAAAAAATGCATAAATGAATTATGTTCTTTATTTTTCTTAGTCATTATTCCTCTCTACTACCTGACTCTGAGGCCTGGGGTAGAGTGAGAGCAGAAACTCAAGAAGTCTTTCTCAGATATGGGGGCACACATGATAGTCCTTTTAATGATCATCAATGCATAGGTAATAGTACTTACATAACAATAATAAATGGCTGGCACTGTTCTTAGCATTTTATGTATATTAACTCATTTATCTTATAACGACCTTACACTGAAGCTTCTATTAGTATACCCACTCTGTAGATGAGAAAACAGAGGCTCAAACAGGTTAAGTACCTTGCTCAATATATACAACTGTAGTGGCTGGCAACTAGGAGCTCCTCCTTGGGGTCCCACCCTGCATTAAGGCCCTTCAAATCTAAGCACCATGCAATTTGCACTCTGATCTCCTCCTTTTTGGGATTCTATCTTTTACTGCTTTCACAACACTCTTCTCA
The DNA here is from genome assembly GCA_004023965.1 of Spilogale gracilis. Lineage (NCBI taxonomy): Eukaryota > Metazoa > Chordata > Mammalia > Carnivora > Mephitidae > Spilogale > Spilogale gracilis. The sequence goes on along the minus strand of PITA01009660.1, from coordinate 38,227 downwards.
TAAACATGGATGGACATCCCCCCACCCTATCTTTGCCTCCTGAAACCTGACCCATCCTTCAAGGTACTTCTCAAAAGCTACCTTTCTTGCCAAGTTTTTTCCCTGACCCTCACCAACCATTATGCCATGTACCACACTGACACACACACACACACACACACACACACACACACACACCCTGCCATGTGTGCCTACCTGGCTTCTGCTCTAAGCCATAAGCTGCCTGAGGGCAAGACCTTGTCTCTGGGAATCCTTTGTATGGAACATGTGTACAACGAATGTTGGTGAAACTGAAGAATGAGTTGAGTGTTACTGGGAGTCACCAGGGCATGTGAGTGCATGTATTAGAAAGTAATCTCCACCCCACCCCCACCCCCCCAAGTCCTTGGCTTTCCTGGGGTCTTGTTTTGGGAACAAGAAGTCAGCCTCTGACAAACGTCTGAGACTAGGCAAAGTGGGCTCATCTGGCCAGTGGTGGATCCATCTTCTCCAACGGCACCTGTGGTCCTCTCAGGACCCCTCCTTCCCTGTTACCCCTAGGCTATGGCTTCCCCCTCTCCACTGAAGATCTCAGGACACCCAACCTCAGCAAAGCTGAGGATCCGGGGACACGGGAGTGGCATGTGTGAGGAAACTGGAGCGCCCATCCCCTTCAGTCTGGTGTTCTGCCTGATTATGCCTCCAATATGACTCCCAGAGAAGGCAGAGGGGGAGATGGAGACTAAGGAGGACAGGGAAGAGGGGTACCAGAGAGAACAGGGAAAGGAAGGCAGAAAGATATGTGTGATGGGAGGTGGCAGGAGGTGGCGGTGGCTCGACATCAGGCTGCTCTGGACTCTTCGCCAGGGCCAGTAAGGACCTGAGTCTGGACGGCGGAGGACAACTTCTGCCAGCAGCCCGCGAGTCCTGTCCGCCTCCCGCGCGCTGCGGTGCTCAGACCAGCGCCAGCCCTCCCGGGGGAGCTAGGGCTTGGGCCCTGCTGCTCCCTGCCCGGGGCCACCCCGCCGTCCACCCCCCACGCCCACCGGCCTCCTCACCTTCGGGACTTGAGGGAGCGACGGGCCAGCGGGGCCCTGGGACCGGGCCAGGCTGGGTGGGGGAAGGCGCTCTTCTTCCCGAGCTAACTGCGCGGGGGGTTTCGCAGCACCCGCCCGGGCTGCGGCGCCATCAGCTGCTGCGAGGCTGCGGGGTTGTCGGGCCGGGGCTCCGGGGGGCTTCGGGGCGCCGAGGGGGGTCCGGGGCGGGCTCCAGGCGTAAACACCCAGCAACGTGACCGGAACTGGCGAACAAGCCGTAGCTGGAGCTGGGGGGGGGGGGTGGAGCGGGAGAGATAAGGGGGAGGGGAGGGACCTGGGACTGGCGGGGAGGGGCCGTGGGCGGGGCGGGGAAAGGGAGGCTGGCGGCGCGCAGTAGGGGGAGGGGGAAACCCAGGAGATCCGGGAGCCAGGCCTGAGGACCCTGGGGGGCAGAACTCGGAGAGCTGGCTTTGGCTGGGAGCTGGAAGGGAACCTGCCGGCCACTTGGCGAGCAAGGGCGCGGCTGGCGGATCAGCACCGCGGACAGCGCCCAGGCGGTAGGCCGCGATCTGCTCCGCCCCTCTGCCCAGTGACTGGCGTAGGAATCAGAGCAGTTCCCCACTGGCTCAGGGAAGGGGTGGGGGGCGAGCTGACCCGCGGTCAGGAAACCTATTCTGTGCCTAGCTGGCAGTGAAGCCACCCCAGACCTCTCACTAGCTGTGTGATCTTGAGTGAGTTACATCACCTCTCTGGGTCCCAGTTGATAAGACATCCTCTTTCCTATGAGGGTCCAAAGTACCAAGAGAGGATCCTTTATAAACTCTGAAGTCCAGAACATTAGTACTGATACGTTTTCACTGTACATGGGAGACTTCTGGACTTGGGCTACTTGGCATCTAATTCTGGCTCTACCAATACCTTTCTCTTCCCTGGACCTTGGTCTCCTGATCTGTAAAATAGGATAATGATGATCTATGCAGCCCGTAAGTCTTTGAGTTGTTGTGAGGATGAAATAAATTACTATCTGTGAAGTGCTTAAAATACTGCTGCATGCTATTTAGGCATTCATGCTCATGATGGCAAGGGACCAGGTAGCATTTTGTGAGTGGCAGGTAGCTCAGCTCTGGGTAAGTCATTTCCATCCCTACCTTTAGGGGCCAGAGGATGGGTCTGAAGGAATTCAGATTAAAGGGCCAATCTGACTTTTCCCACACCACTGCCAACCAAATATTCCATGCCCTGCCCTTTTGGGCCAAATATCCAGAGAGGTCCTCCATCTTTGCCTCTAGAATTGGAAGACTCTGGCATGTAGGCTTTGGAGAGGGTTTTGGCAACTCATTGGCCTCAAGGGCACCCTGTCTTCTCTCTGTGGATACCTTTCCTCCCTGCCCTACCCAATCAACTTTTAAGCCTTAACTGGACTTGGGTGTTAATAAAGAAAGGCTTTAGCTGCTCCGAGAAGATTATAACCCTTAGAAAGTTGAAGAAATGAGTCTCGGTTAGGTATCCCTCTCTCTTTTTTTTTAAATGGGGCAGTGGAACTCCTCTTTTTAAAAATTTTTTAAAAGATTTTATTTATTTATTTGACAGAGAGAGAGAGATCACAAATAGGCAGAGAGGCAGGCAGAGAGAGCAGAGGAAACAGGCTCCCTGCTGAGCAGAGAGCCTGACGTGGGCCTTGATCCCAGGACCCTGAGATCATGACCTGAGATGAAGGCAGAGGCTCAACCCTCTGAGCCATGCAGGTGCCCTCTCTTAGGTCTCTTGACAAATGGAGTTCCTATTTTGTTCAAAGGCATCTCAAATCCCACTCTGTAGGAACTCTATATTCTAGCTGTGTTTTGGGGGGCCCCACTTCCCAATAAAATGGGAGAAGTAACATCTACTTTGCCAACAGGATCATTGTGGTAGTGTCGGGGGGGTAAGACTGAATGTGTTTTGTAAAGAGCATACAAATGGGATTGTTACAACCACGTCCTAAATGTTTTTCTCCTGGGTCTGTATCACCAGCTTTTCACCCCAAACAATCCTGCCCTAGATGTTCATTGAAGGGGTGACCCTACCTTGTGCAAAGCTCTGGCCTTGCTCCAAGAAGCATTTATTGCAGAGTCCTGCTCTGGACCACGTTCCCAGCTGAGCACGAAAGGCCTGGCCTCTAGGGCTGTTCTTAGGGCACTTACAACATCTTTGGCAACATGTGAAATGACAAAAGATGTGCACAAAACACCTATAAAACAACTGAAAGTGATGGGCCAGCAGAACTGAGAGAGCACCATGTGAAGACAGCGTTAGAGCCTGGACTTGGAGCAAGAGGACTCAGGGGGGACTCCTTGAGGAGGTAAACAATCATAAAGCCAGTACACAGAATAATACTGAACAAAGCTGACTGCGTGGCACTGTACTTCAGGCTGTAGGAAGACCCAGACATGTTGTGAGATGGAGAAGATGACACTGGAGATGATGATGTTGATAATAATGTTAATTTTATTATTTTATTTTATTTTAAAGATTTTATTTATTTGACAGAGAGATTTCAAGTAGGCAGAGAGGCAGGCAGAGAGAGAGGAGAAAGCAGGCTCCCTGCTGAACAGAGAACCCAATGCAAGCCTCGATCTCAGGGCTCTGAGATCATGACCTGAGCCGAAGGCAGAGGCTTTAACCCACTGAGCCACCCAGGCACCCATAATTAATGTTCATTAAGTACTTTCTCTGTGCCAGGCTATCTAGTAAATAGTGCTTAAAAATATTTTTTACTATTTTCAAAATTAAACTTTTTTTAAAGTAAGCTCCACCCCCAACATGGGGCTCAAACTCATGACCCTGCAGTCAAGAGTTGCATGTTCTATGGACTGAGATAGCCAGGCATCCCTCAAAATTAAACCTAAGGAAGGAAAAAGTCTAAGGAAACCAAAGTGTATAAAAAGTGTGCATCTGGGGAAGCTGATGGGCATGGTCAGTGGAGCAAGTGACTTTTGGTCTTGGGTTCATGAGTTCGATCCCCAGATTGGACGTAGAGCTTACTTAAAAAACAAACACACACCAGGGCATCTGGTTGCCTCAGCTGGTTAAATGTCCAACTCTTGATCTCAGCTTAGTCTTAATCTCAGGGTCATGAGTTCTAGCCCCAAGTTGGGCTCCAGTCTGGGTATGGAGCCTACTTAAAAAACAAAAACAAGGGGTGCCTGGGTAGCTCAGTTGTTGGTGTCTGCCTTCGGCTCAGGTCATGATACCGGAGTCCTGGGATCGAGCCCCGCATCGAGCTTCCTGCTCGGCGGGAAGCCTGCTTTTCCCTCTCACTTCCCCTGCTTGTGTTCCCTCTCTAGCTGTGTTTCTCTCCGTCAAATAAATAAATAAAATCTTTAAAAAGCAAAAACAAAAATAAAAACATTAAAAGCCTAAAAAAATGTACATCTCACCTCAGGAGTAACCATTATTTTGAGCTGAGCACTTTACCCACATAATGTCATTTAAACTGTAGAGAAATCTTATTGGAAAGATTTACTCCCATTTGTAGGTAGAAAAAAGAGGTCAAATTTAACACCACCCAGATGGTAGGCAGTGGAGCCTGGACTCAACCCCTAGGCCAGTCAAGGCCAGAGGTAACTTTGTTATGCCCCTCAGTGAGGGGATGAATCCAACTCTGGAGGAAGGTCCCCACAGGGGTCCCACATTTAAGAAAGCTGCATACCAGCGAAAAGAATGAGATCTGGGTAGCAGAGAAGGCCTAGAATTCCCCTTCATCTCTCTCTCTCTTTTTTTAAAGATTTTATTTATTTGACAGAGAGAAACACAGCCAGAGAGGAAACACAAGCAGGGGGAGTGAGAGAGGGAGAAGCAGGCTTTCTGCCAAGCAGGGAGCCTAATGTGGGACTCGATCCGCGGTCTCTGGGATCATGACCTGAGCCGAAGGCAGTCCCTTAACCAACTGAGCCACCCAGGTGCCCCCCCTTCATCTCTTTGTAACATCTTAGGATATGGGCTTTCTGAGTTCTGTTTGGGTAACAGCTTTGTATATGGGTCAGTGTCCTGGCAGGAAATAGAGAGCACATTTAAAATGGATCATTTGAAAAGAGTTAAACCACTATTAACAAAGCTGTGGATGGAGTTTAAGGGACAAGGGATATGTAGAGCTGTTACCATCCCTAGGCCTGGAGGGACAAGAGAAGGCAGTTTGGGGAACTCAGAAAGGATGGATATAGGGAGAGAGCAGCCTAGTGGGAGCTGTAGCTTTCCTTAAATGGAATCAGCGGACCCACAGTGACCTAGCAGGGAGGGAGCTGAGGAATAAGGAGACTGACCTCACTCTGCTCCAGCCTCCCAATACCCTGCTGGTGCATTTTCCAGCCAATCCCAGTCAGCAACACAAAGTGAAGGGAGGTCATTGACATTGCCTGGACAGGTTGACTGTCCTAGTCACAAGAGGTTGGAAAAAGATGGCGAAAGGTTCTGGAAGGATGAGCTATCTGGCACAACCTTCCTTATCAGCTTGGGTTTCATTTGTTTTTCTCTGTCAGGCAGCTGCCCATTGAGTGCCCTAGCACTGGTGGGAACCAACACCACCACTCCATGCAACAAGGAGGCAGGTGATGGGTAGTCTCTTTCTTTTCTTCAAAGACCCTGGCTATGCTGTCTTCAGCTCCTCAATTAACAGCTGGGAGCCCTAAAGACTATCCACCCTGGGTCCCTTAGGATTCTGCGGCTACAGGGATGGTGGGTAGGGAGTTTGGGACAGGAAAGCTAGCCAGACAGAGGTCATGTGGGTGGGCTTCTTAGGCAGCTCATCTTCCCAATGAAAGATCAAACTAGGAGGAAGGCTGCACTCTCCTCAGTGATAAAATGCCTGATTTGGACAAAATGGTCTCTAAAGTCTCAGCCTTGAAGTTCAGTCTTCGATTATTCCTAAACCAGTAGTGTGGCAATGGGAATGAGCTTGCTCTCTCTCTCTCTCTCTCTCTCTCTCTCGCTCTCTCTCTCTCTCTGTGTGTGTGTGTGTGTGTGTGTGTATACAGGGCCATAGTTTGGCCTCAGACACATCCCCTCTGCTTCAACATTGCCTACATCATCCTCCACCTAGGACAGCAAGCTCAGGAGCTCACCCAAAAGGTATCATTGAAATTGCAAAGAGGTGTTCTTAAAATAAATAAAATGAAAATAAGCAGCATGGGACTCCTGGGTGGCTCAGTTGGTTAACTGGCTGACTTTGGCTCAGGTCATGATCCTGGGGTCCTGGGATTGAGCTCCGCATGGGCTCCCTGCTCAGTGGGGAGTCTGCTTCTCCCTCTCCCTCTCTCTCTCCCTGCTGCTATGCCGACTTGAGCTCTCTCTGTCAAATAAATAAACAAAACTTAAAAAAAAATTAACAGCATAAATACCAAATGTTAGAGCCCCAGGGGTTCTGCTACCTGTGCTCAAATTTTATTTATTTTTGAAGATTTTATTTATTTATTTGACAGAAAGAGACAGAGAGAGAGAGAGCTCAAGCTGGGGGAGTGGCAGGCCGAGGCAGAAGCAGACTCCCCGCTGAGCAGGGACCTGATGCAGGACTCGATTGCAGAACCCTGGGTTTGTGACCTGAGCTGAAGGCAGACGCTTAACTGACTGAGCCACCTAGGCACTCCAGATCCATCCATTTTAGATCATGTTCCATGATCTTGGGCAACTATCTACCAAACTTCTTGGTGATCTGGTGTAATTGCAGCTCTCTTTTCCCTTTATTTTCCCCTCAGTTCATATTAGCTTTTTTTAAAAAAAGATTTTATTTATTTATTTGAGAGAGAGTGTGAGAGAGAGCACAAATGGGGGGAGGGGCAGAGGGAGAAGCAGACTCCCCGCTGATCAGGGAGCCTGATGTGGGGCTCAATCCCAGGACCCCAGAATCATGGCCTGAGCCAAAGGCAGATGCTTAACCAACTGAGCCACTCAGGTGCCCCAGGATTTATATTAAATTTACCACACATGATGCTCTTCATTTTGCTTTAAATGTGCCACTTTCTACAGCTTGTTCTTTTCAATACGTTTTACTAGAGAAGTATTAGAATTAGAGTTTAGAAAGACTGGGAAATGAATGCAGTAACAAAGTTGTGCCTGTAATCCTACTGTCCTAATATAACTAATATCACTTTTGTGAATTATCTTCCAATATTTTCATAGACATGATGACTCAACTAGTTGTTTCCATGCCATAACTATCTGATTTTTTTCACCACATTGGATCATAACATTTTTTTTCACATTTCTGTATAGTCTTTATAGTTTTGCAACCTCTTAAAGGTAATTGGCTATTTGTTAGAAATAAATTATTACTCGGGGTGTCTGGGCTCAGTCTTTTAAGTGTCTGCCTTTGGCTCAGATCACGATCCCAGTGCCCTGGGATTGAGTCCTGCATTTGAGTCCCACACTGAGTCCCACATCAGTCTCCCTGATTAGCTGGGAGTCTGCCTCTCCCTCTATCCTTCCCCCAGCTCCAGCTCCCCCCCAAATAAATAAATAAAATCTTAAAACATAGAAATTATTATTTTAAAATGATTTTTCAAGTCAGCCCTTGACACAAAAGTTTGAAAAAAAATAAAATAAACAAAATGATTTTTCAGGGGGTCGCTTAGGTGGGTCAACATCCAACTGAGTCGGGTAAGCATCCAACTCTTGATCTCAGCTCAGGTGTTGATCTCAGGGTTGTGAGTTTAAGCTGCATGCCAGTGTGGAGCCATATTAAAAATAAAAATAAAGGGGCGCCTGGGTGGCTCAGTTGATTAAGCGACTGCCTTCGGCTCAGGTCATGATCCCGGAGAGCCGGGATCGAGCCCCGCATCAGGCTCCCTGCTCGGCAGGAAGCCTGCTTCTCCCTCTCTCACTCCCCCTGCTTATGTTCCCTTTCTGGCTGTGTTTCTCTCTGTGAAATAAATAAAATCTTTAAAAAAATAAAAATAAAAATAAAAAATAAGGTAAACAAATAAAATGATTCTTAGGGACGCCTGGTTGGCTCAGTCTGTGGAGCATGTGACTCTTGTTCTCAGGTTCATGCTACTTAAAATTGTAAAAAATAAAAAAAAATGAATTTAAAAAATTTCAAACGAAGAAAATAAAGAACTTATAATCTCATCATCCAGATAATACAGAATTATATACATATTATCCAGACAATTCTTTTTTCAATGTCCAGACAATTCTCAAAAACACTTTAAAAAATAGGACATGTTGATGCTTGAAAAAGTAAAAACCTCCTCATTGTCCATCATTGTCCTCAACTTCTCTACCCCAGATTTTCCATCATTAACAAGTTCTATGTGTACACACACACACACACACACACACACACTTTGTTATTTTTAAGACACAGATAGGATCATATAGTAGCATAACCTGTCCTGCATTGTGCTCTTTTCACTTATGTTTTGGCGATCTCTTTAAGATAAGTAAATGTTTTCATTTGCTAATCAATGCCTATGCATTTAAAAAAATTTTTTTAAAGATTTTATTTATTTATTTGACAGAGAGAAACACAGCGAGAGAGGGAACACAAGCAGAGGGAGTGAGAGAGGGAGAAGCAGGCCTCCCGCCGAGCAGGCAGATGGATGCTGGGCTCAATCCAGGTCTCCGGGATCATGACCTGAGCTGAAGGCAGTTGCCCAACCAACTGAGCCACCCAGGCGCCCCTGCATTTATTTTTTTTTAAGATTGTATTCACTTATTTGACACAGAGAGATGCAGTGAGAGAGGGAACACAAGAAAGGGGAGTGAGAACAGGAGAAGCAGACTTCCTACTGAGCAGGGAGCCAGATGTGGGGCTTGATCCCAAGACCCTGGGATCATGACCTTTGCTGAAGGCGGACCTTAACGACTGAGTCATCCAAGCACCCCAATGCCTATGCATTTTTTTAAAAAAATGATTTTTCTCAGGGCACCTGGGTAGCTCAGTTGGTTAAGCATCTACTTTTGGCTCAGGTCATGATTTTGGGGTCCTGGGACTGAGCCCCACCATTGGACTCCCTGCTCAGCAGGAAGTCTGCTTCTCCTTCTCTCTCTGCCCCTCCCTCTGCTTGTGCACTCTCTCTCTCTGAAATAAATACAATCTTTTTAAAAAAATTATTATTCACTGTAGAAAAATTAGGAATTCTAGATAAGCGAATATGTGAAAACAAAATTGCCCCTTTATATCTCCCAGTCATAACAATTTCTAACATTTGGCATTTATGTGCTTATTTTTAATTTATTTATTTTAAGAACACCTCCTTGCTGGGGTGCCTAGGTGGCTCAGTTGGTTAAGCGACTGCCTTCGGCTCAGGTCATGATCCCAGAGACCCAGGATCGAGCCCCACATTGGGCTCCCTGCTGGGCAGGAAGCCTGCTTCTCCCTCTCTCACTCCCCCTGCTTGTGTTCCCTCTCTAGCTCTGTTTCTCTCTGTCAAATAAATAAATAAAATCTTAAAAAAAAAAAAAAAAAGAACACCTTGGAATTTCCAGACAGAAAATACAAAACAAGAAACAGATTTCGTTTCAAATATATAAACAGTGTGCTGGAGTTTAAAGCATTACTAATAACATTATTACAAAAGAATGCCAGCTTACTCTAGGGCACTGATTTCTCTTTTCCTCTCACTGTCATGCTGTCGGGGTTAAGTCATTGTGTTGGCTCTTTTTTTTTTTTTTTAAGATTTTATTTATTTATTTGACAGAGAGAGAAACACAGCTAGAGAGGGAACACAAGCAGGGGGAATGAGAGAGGGAGAAACAGCCTCCCCCACCCAGCAGGGAGCCCAATGCGGGGCCGATTCCCAGGACTCCAGGATCATGACCTGAGCCGAATGCAGATGCTTAACGACTGAGCCACCCAGGCGCCCCTGCGTTGGCTCTTTGATATATTTTCCGTGTAGAAAATATGGAGCCTAGAATCATGCTGAGAGTGGAGTACACCATCTCCAGTCCCATGCCAGAACTAAAGGCTAATGTAATGGCCACATTCTTCTTTTTAAGAAGGTAAGTGGGAAAACAAGTCTTAATCCCAAACCAGTACCTGTCTTCAGGAACGCATCTGCCATGCACCGGTCCCACTTCCTGAGGAGTGCTGAATCCGATAAGTTCCCCACCTGTAACATTTGGCATTAAAAAAAAAAATTCTTTTTCCCTTGCATACATAAATAGCAGATATAATTTTAACATCTTATTTTGTAGGATTTAGCCATCCTGGTGCCCCTGGAGTCTTTTTAACTTAAAAATATAGCATTAAAATATTCTCCACTACAGAGTATATAATTCTGTACATGGAAACTAAAATGCAATGTATCTATCCATTTTCTTATTGCTTGATAATTGGGTTGTTTCTACTTTTTTAAAAGATTTAAAAAAAATTAATTTGAGAGAGACACAGAGACGGAGACAGAGTACGCACAAGCAGGGGTAGAGGCAGAGGGAAAGGTAGAAGCAGACTCCCTGCTGAGCTGGGAACCCAACATGGGGCTCAATCCCAGGAACTGGAGATTATGACCTGAGCTGAAGAAGACACTTAGCCATCTGAGCCACCCAGATGCCCCTCTACTTTTTCTTCCTTCCTTCCTTCCCCCCTTCCTTCCTTCCTTCCTTCCTTCCTTTCTTTCTTTCTTTCTTTCTTTCTTTCTTTCTTTCTTTCTTTCTTTCTTTCCTTCTTTCTTTAAAATATTTTATTTACTTATTTGAGAGAGATAGAGAGAGAGCATGAGCAGGGACAGGGACAGAGGGAGAGGGAGAAGCAGACTCCCTGGTGAGTGGGGAACCTGATGTGGGACTCTATCCTAGGACCCCAGGATCATGACCTGAGATGAACGCAGGCACTTTAACCAGTTGAGCCACCCAGGTGCCCTTGGTTGTTTCTACTTTTTCATGTTATAAACAGTAATGTGATGAACATCTTGGTAGCATAATCATTTAAAAAGTGACTTTTATTTTTTCTTGTTGCACATATTAGGAAAAATTAGGATACATGGATTAGAAAAGAATGAAATAAAAATCATTATAACTTCACCCATCCATATATAAATCATCTTTTTATATGTTCCAATAGTTCTTCTAGATTTTTCTGACAAATACATTAATATACTTGTTCTTTTTTTTAAGATTTTATTTATTTATTTGACAGAGAGAGAGAGAGAGAGATCACAAATAGGCAGAGAGGCAAGCAGAGAAAGAAGGGGAAGCAGGCACCCAGCTGAGTGAGAGCCCAATGTGGGACTTGATCCCAGGACCCTGAGATCATGACCTGAGCTGGAGGCAGAGGCTTAACCCTCTGAGCCAATATACTAGTTCTTTATGGTAACTCATTTTTTCATTTTGTTTTATTTATTTTAAAGATTTATTGATTGATTTTATTTTGTTTTATTATGTTATGTTAGTCACCATACAGTACATCATTAGTTTTTTTTTTTTTGAAAAGGGAGAGTTTCTTTTTAAATATTTTATTTATTTATTTGACAGAGATCACAAGTAGGCAGAGGCAGGCAGAGGAGGAAGCAGGCTCCCTGCTGAGCAGAGAGCCCGGACCCAGGCCTCATCCTAGGACCCTGAGATCATGACCTGAGCTGAAGGCAGAGGCTTTAACCCACTGAGTCACCCAGGTGCCCTGTGTTCACATTTTTAATCATCTCAGGATGAATTCCAAAAAGAGAAATTACTGAGTCAAGAGACTCATATATGTTTGATGGATTTTGATCCTCCTGTCAAATTGCCATGCTCCATAGTTGGACCAATTTGTACTCCTTCAGTCATGATTAGGACTGCCCACTTCCCTTCTCCATACAAACCCTGAGTAGGATAATTAAAAATAACAACTAGGGCGCCTGTGTGGCTCAGTGGGTTAAAGCCTCTGCCTTTGGCTCAGGTCATGATCTCAGGGTCCTGGGATCAAGTCCCACATCGGGCTCTCTGCTCGGCAGGGAGCCTGCTTCCTCCTCTCTCTCTGCCTGCCTCTCTGCCTACTTGTGATCTCTCTCTGTGTCAAATAAATAAATAAAATCTTTAAAAAAATAAAATAAAAATAACAACCAGCTGTTCTAAATTTAACAAGTCAAAACGGTATCACATTTACATTTTCGAGTACTTAATTTCAAGCACATTTATATTTCTTGCATGAGTTGTTTGTTCACGTTCATTCATTTCTTTATTGGAATGTTCATCGCATCCTATTCTTCTATAATAAAAACTTTCAATGTTTCAGTTTTTATTGTAGTAAGATACACATAAAATTTACTATCTTTTTTTTAAAGCTTTTATTTATTTATTTGACAGAGAGAAACAGCTAGAGAGGGAACACAAGCAGGAGGAGTGAGAGAGGGAGAAGTAGATTTCCTGTCCGGCAGGGAGCCCGATGCGGGGCTCGATCCTGGTACTCCAGGATCATGACCTGAGCCGAAGGCAGATGCTTAACGACTGAGCCACCCAGGTGCCCCTTACTATCTTTTTTTTTTTTTAAAGATTTTATTTATTTATTTGACAGAGAGAGGGAGAGAGCAAGCACAAGCAGGGGGGGCAACAGGCAGAGGGAGAAACAGGCTCTCTGCTGAGCAGGGATCTCGAGGTGGCACTTGATCCTAGGACCTTGGGATCATGAGCTGAGCCAAAGGCAGATGCTTAACGGACCGAGCCACTAGACATCCCTAAAATTTACTATCTTAACTGTTTTTAAGTATATAGTTCAGTGGCATGAAGTACATTTGTATTGTTGTGCAATCATCACCACTACCAATTTCCAGAATTTTTTTCATCGTGCAAAACTGAAAGTCTCTGTGCATTCAACACTAACTCTCCATTCTTCCTCTCTCTAACTCAAGACCCTAGCAACCACTGTTCTGCTTTCTGTAGCTATAAAGTTGACTACTATACGTACCCCATATAAGTGATATCATACAGTATTGTATTTTTGTGACTGGCTTCTTTCACTTAACATACTGCCCTCAAGCATCATCCCTATTGTAGCACATGTCAGAATGTCTTTCCTTTTTAAGACTGAGTATTATTCCATTATGTGTATGTACCACATTCTGCTTATCCATTCATCCACCCATGAGTACTTGGATTGCTTCCACCCCTCCGCTATTGTGGATAATGTTGCTAATAATGAACATGGATATACAGGTGTATATTTTAGAAACATTTAAGTTTGACATTTGCCTTTTAATTTTGCTCATCACATTTTCCTAATTTGCTAAGGTTAAATATTTTTATTTTGGTCAGATCCACTGATTTCTTCCTTATGGCATCTGACATTGATGTCAAGGTTAAAAAAACCCACCCCCATTTCAATACATAAAGAAATGCTTACTATATTTTTTCTAGTCCTTTATATATACATATACACTTATATTTATAATTCATTTTAACTATACTTTGTGATGTGAAACAGACACTTTGCTCCACCTCCAAGTGATTAACTAATTGTCCCATCACCATTTCCCCCACTGATTTGAAATAGTTATTACACATCTTTGGGGATGTTTCTGGACTTTCTGTTTCCTTGGTTTCTGTTAATTAAACTGGGAAAACTTAAAGAAAGGATGCTGAGGGGCGCTTGGGTGATTCATTTGGTTAATCATCCAAACCTTAATCTTGTCTCAGGTCATGATCTCAGGTTGTGAGATTCAGTTCTATGTGGGGCTCCCTGGTGGGCATGGAGCCTGCCTGAGATTCCCTTTCTCCCTCTCCCTCTGCATAACCCCCCCCCCAAAAAAAAAAGGATGCTCAAAGGCAATTGGTAGCCTCAGGATACAGCTAAAAGTCAAAGGTAAGCTGCCAACCTACCTTGTCTGTATTTCCTTTCCTGTCCTGTTTTCTTTTTATGTGTTTTCTCTGTGTTGGTTACATTCTTCGTCCCCTGTTGCTTCTTTTCACTTCTTTAGACATAGTGGAAAGCTTTGGTGAGAATTCTTAAGACACATGCAATCTTGGTTTCCACTGAACACTGGGGAAGGCATCTATGGACATAATAGCAAATGTCAGTAGCTTTTGGATTTCCCTGCAAACTTTTTCAGTACTCCTGGATATGGCCAACAGTTCCCAAGAGGTAGGCAAGCTCTCAGAATCTTCACACTTGGAGGCCAGGTTTTCACCTCTCTGCTTGTTTTTCTCCTGCAAAGGATGCGAGTTGTCCTGGTATGGGGGGCAGGTGAATTTGGAGGACACTCTGCAATGTGCAGGCAACCTCTACATTTATAAACATTTCTAAAACTCAGCTGCTTCAAACTAGACTTGAGAAGCATGCTCTTATGATGCTGTGGGCCAGACTGGTCTCTGCTCAACTCCAGGAATGCCCATGATCCCGGGGCAGAAGTAACTTGAAGGCTGGATGGAGCTGGTCCTAGGGTCGGGCAGCATGCCGGACCAACGTCCTACTGTTTTATTTATTTTTATTTTTATTTTTTAAAGATTTTATTTATTTGACGGAGAGAAACACAGCCAGAGAGGGAACACAAGCAGGGGGAGTGAGAGAGGGAGAAGCAGGCTTCCCGCCTAGCAGGGAGCTTGATGCGGTACTCTGGGATCATGACCTGAGCCAAAGGCAGTCGCTTAACCAACTGAGCCACCCAGGCGCCCCTGTCCTACTGTTTTAAACACAGTCACTTTAAAAATATTTTAACAGTCTGTAAGGCACACCAGTTTTCATTTTAGATATTGCGAGAGATTTAATTTTTTATGCATAATTTCCTAGGTAGGTAGAGCAGGTGTCGTAAGGGAGAAAAGGCCTCGTCACTCAGCAAGTCCTCGAAGTAGAACTCTGAGAAGCTGACTCCTCACGCGGTGCTCTAAAGAAACCCGGCTTGTCCGCGCCCCTGGGCAGTGCGCTGACCCGCTGTGGCCTCGGCCGGTGCGGCGCGAGAGCGCGCGGTCCCAGCCCCGAGCCCAGCCCCAGCCAGCTCCAGGGGCGGGGCCGCAGCCGCACCCGGGATGAGCGCGGCGGGCCGCACCGCCCGGGCTCCAGGCAGAGTCATGTTGCGCCCGCCCCGCCCACCGGGACCCGCGCCGCGCCCCGCACCCGCGAGCGCGCCCTCCGCACTGGCCTGCGGCAGCGGGACTTACCTCTGCCCAGTGGCCCGCGGCGGGCAGGGAGCAGGCGGGCGGCCGGGCGAGGCATGGAGGGCCGCCGGGCGCCGGGGGAAAAGCGCTGGCAGCTGGTGCGCTGGTGAGTGGGCACCGGGGGACCGTGGGGCCTGGTGCGGGCGCGCCCTGCGCCCCGAGGTCCCGCTGGGCGCGGGAAGGAGTGGGGCGTTGGCCCAAAGTTTCTTCTGGAGCTGAGGTTGCGGGGCCGGGTCGTAACCATCTTTACCCCGCGCGGGGTCTTTGAGGCCCTCCAGGGAGGTGGTCACTGGAACCTGGGACCCTATCCCTGACGTCAGGATTTTGAGGGACCCCCTCCTTTCACAGCCTCATAAGGCAGGGTTCCCCCCCACCCGGCCTTCTGCTGCTTTGGTCGGGCCACGGAATTGAGCCCCAGGGTGCACAACCCACAACCTTCAGCTCCCCTGTTCAAGGAGATACCCCTGTCTATCTACATAGGGACCTCTGAGGGTGGAGCATTTTTGGGTTGGGGGCTTAGAGATGGGGGCCTAGGAGGTGAAGGAAGAGGTCCCTGCGTAGGTGGGTGCTTGCAGTCTTCTTCAGGCCTGCAGGTATCAGGTTACCTGACTGCAGGCTGAGCGGGTTTCAGACGCAGGACACCAGGAGACACCTGGGTTGGGCCTATGTCCCCAGTGTCCGCTAGAACCTTGAGAGCTGCTTCAGCCAGACCTGACCTCAGCTTGGCAGGATTTCGAATGCAAAGTAACCTGTTTTGGGAGAACTCCAAGAATCAAAGGAGAATGTCTGGCTGGGACCCCTTCCCATCCCACATCGTCCCACCCACATCAGAACCAGGAAGCATTTCTGAAGTAACATTCTGGACACATCTCACTAGGTATATTCTGTAGCTGGAATACAAATAAGAATAACATCACCAATAATAACAACCTGGGCTTCCTGCACACTTTCTTCTTGCTCCAGAATCTGGGTGTTGCAGTTACTCTTCATAGTGATGCTCAGAGGAAGGTATCAGCACCCCCATTTTACAGATGAGGAAACCGAGGCTTCAAAAAGGAAAGTGGTTAGTCAAGGCCACCCAGCAAACAAGTGGCTGAGTCAGGGTTTCTGCCCAGGTCTTGCCCAGGGGTTAACTGCTCCTCTGTTTTGCTTATTTCCTGAGCCATCCCACCCAGCCTGGGCATACATCCAAGTTCCCATTGTCAGAAAATCCTAGCATGTCAGAGCAGGAGGGATTGTTGGGTTTCCATCCTGCTCAGCCTATCGATGTGCTGGGAGGATTCCAAAATTCAAAGTGCAAAAATCAAATGATCATTTAGAAGTGGAACCACTTTTCTTTCTTTCTTTCTTTCTTTCTTTCTTTCTTTCTTTCTTTCTTTCTTTCTTTCTTTCTTTAAGATTTTATTTATTTATTTGACAGAGTGAGCGATCACAAGTAGGCAGAGAGGCAGGTAGAGAGAGGGGAGGAAGTAGGCTCCCTGCCAAGCAGAGAGCCTGATGCGGGGCTCGATCCCAGGACCCTGAGATCATGACCTGAGCCAAAGGCAGAGGCTTAACCCACTGAGTCATCCAGGCAACATCTTTTTTTTTTTTTTTAAGATTTTATTTATTTATTTGACAGAGAGATAGATCACAGGTAAGCAGAGACGCAGGCAGAGAGAGAGGAGGAAGCAGGTTCCCTGCCGAGCAGAGAGCCCTGCGCGGGCCTTGATCCCAGGACCCCTGAGCTGAAGGCAGAGGTTTTAACTCACTGAGCCACCCAGGCGCCCCACCAGTTTTCAAATCAAACCCCAAAGTCATAAAACAGATAAAAGTGAGTTAATCTGCTTGAAGAGTTGGTGGAAAGCTGGCAGTTACTTAGTGTCCTCTCCCTGGTAAGGAAGCAGTACCCCAGGACTGCAGGACCTCTCAGATCAGTGTGTTTAGTTTAATTTCTCCCCTGCTTCACAAAGGAGGAACTAGGAAGTTTTAAAGGGGGTAGAGCTTAGATTCCTGCTCTAAATCTCTCTCTTTCTCTGCTCTGGTGCTGCCTGATGGGGTTGGATCTTGGGCTGAACTGGATGGTGCATGAATTATTGTTAGTGTCCTAATTAGGCTTGGGGTTACCTTTCACCCCAGGTAAAAGTCCATTGCTGTGAGAAGGTCCTGAAGATGTGGTTTGAGTGGTCAGGCAGCTTGGCAGGGAGCATTCTTGAGGGCAAGATACCCTCTGATCCTCATGGCATGTTCCCAATATGTCAGCCTTGGCCCCTGGTTCCAGAATTTCACATTGAATCAGTTTGCTCCATTTAAACTGGCTCAAGAGAAAAAAGGGATTTATTGGCTCAAAGAACTGAGACCTCCAGGGACTTTTTATGTTTCAGGCACATCTTCTCTCAGATGCTCAAATGTCACCAAATAATGCTCTATGCTCTTTATCCCTCTGTTTTCCTCTGTTTTGCTTATAGTCCCTTGCGGAGGCAAGTTGGCTATCAACAGCTGTAGGCAGCTCTCCAGTTAGCAACCCTCATGGAAAGAGCTCTCCTTTCTCAATAGTCTCAGCCAGCCTCAGGATTATCATCTCATTGGCCTGGCTTGGGTCACATGACCATCTTAGAGCCATCACCAGGGTCAGGGGGATGGACTGCTCATTTTGGCCAGGCTGGGTCATGTGTACATTTAGTGCACTGAGGGCTGGGGTCACCTCTGTCCCGACCACAGAATTAGTGTCTGTGGGAGAGTAATGAATGGTAAATTATTGGGCAACAAAAACTCATGCAAACCCACAATAAAGTTAAAAGGCAAACTAGAAATTGGATAGCAATATTTACACAAAACAGGCTAACTGCTAATTTGCTAAACATAAGAAGTGCTCTTATAAATAAGCTTGAAGGGGCGTCTGGGTGGCTCAGTCAGTTAAGCATCTGCTTCTTGATTTTGGCTCAGGTGTGAATCTCAGGGTCACAAGATTGAGTGCCTCCTGGAGCCCACAGTTGAGCCCCGGGTCTAGCTCCACACTCAGCAAGGAGTCTGCTTTTCTCCCTCTCCCTCTGCCCCTCCCCCACTCATGCTCGTGCTTGCTCTCTCTCTCTCTCTCAAATAAAGAACTACATTTTTAAAAAAGATTTTTTAATTAATTAATTTATTTGACACAGAGACAGAGCTGACAAGTAGGCAGAGAGGCAGGCAGAAAGAGAAGAGGAAGCAGGCTCCCTGCTGAGCAGAGAGCCCGATGTGGGCCTTGATCCCAGTACCCTGAGATCAGGACCTGAATGGAAGGCAGAGGCTTTAACTCACTGAGCCACCCAGGCACCCCCCAAAAATACATCTTAAAAAAACAAATTTAAAGAGAAAAAAAGAAAAAGGAGAAAACACCCCAGACTAGGTGGCTTAAACAACAGACATTGTTTTCTCACAGTTCTGGAGGCTGGAAATCCAAGATCAGGATGCCAGCATGGTCAGGTTCTGGGGCGAGCCCTCTTCCTGATTTACAGATGGCTGCCTTCTCCCTGTATCTTCAATGTGGTGAAAGAGCACAGAAGCTCTTCTGTGTCTCTTCTTCTTCTTCTTCTTCTTCTTCTTTTTTTTAAGATTTATTTATTTATTTATTTGACAGACAGAGAAAGAGATCACAAGTGGGCGCCATGGAGTCTCTTCTTATAAGGACTTGAATCCTGTTGGATCAGGACCTTACCTAAACTTAGTTCCACAAAGGCCCCAGTAGAGTTACATTGGAGGGGTAGGGCCTCAACATATGAATTTGAGGCGGGGAGTGAGGGGATGGGGACAGGGACACAAATACTCAGTCCCATAATACTTACCCAGAAAAACTTGAGAGCTAAGTGATGAAGGATTCAGGCTCAATACCTGGCAGCTAGTGGATGTTGCTCAGGGTCTCATTGGGGGAATAATGTCTGAACGTGAACCAAGGGAGCCCATCTGGGAGCCCACATGTGGGGCACCACTGCAGAAAACAGACACCTAACAAGGACCTCCCTACAGCAATTTACATGTCCACCAGGCTGTGCAGGACTGGTGTTCAACAGTGCCACCTTGTGGTGGAGAGAGAAAGAGCATGAGAGGGCTGTGGACTAGTTCTCTCTACACCTAGTATTTCAGAAACAGAACTAAGTAAGGCTTTGGGGTTTTGCGACCATTCAAAACCAAGGTATTAAACTTTATAATAATAGAGGTTGAGGGAGGTGGAGGATTCAAGTGAGTAATTAGGAAAGAGATCTGATCAAATTCATACCCAAAGCTATTGGTATAGTGTGTGTATCAGTTCCGCAGGAAATGAACACATCTGTCGAGCTGTTGAACTTCTTTTTTTTTTTTTTTTTGAACTTCTTGGTAATAAAAGTTTTTCAGCAGTTCACATTGGCTACCCTTTTAAGTGCTTATGATGCATAAGAGCACAAGTACACCTAAATAGCCACAGAATATGGGGCAAGACTTTAGTGGTTCTCTCATAAAATGCTTCAGGTGCTTTTTAAAAGTGAAAACCTGGGGTGCCTGGGTGGCTCAGAGGATTAAGTCTCTGCCTTCAGCTCAGGTCACGATCTCAGGGTCCTGGGATCAAGTCCCACATTGGGCTCTCTGCTCCATGGGAACCTGCTTCCCTCTCTTTCTCTGCCTGCCTCTCTGCATATTTGTGATCTCTCTCTCTCTGTCAAATAAATAAATAAAATCTTTAAGATTTTATTTTATTTTTATTTATTTGGCAGAGAGAAACACAGCCAGAGAGGGAACACAAGCAGAGGGACTGAGAGAGGGAGAAGCAGGCTTCCTGCCGAGCAGAGAGCCCGATGTGGGACTTGATCCCGGGTCTCTGGGATCATGACCTGAACCAAAGGCAGTCGCTTAACCAACTGAGCCACCCAGGCGCCCCATAAATAAAATCTTTAAAAAAATAAAAGAGAAGTGAAAACCTGGGGTGCCTGGGTGGCTCAGTTGGTTAAGCGTATGCCTTTGGCTCAGGTCATAATCCCAGAGTCCTGAGATCGAACCTTGCATCAGGCTCCTTGCTTAGCAGTGAGTCTGTTTCTCTCTTTTCCTCTGCCCTTCCACCTGCTTGCTTGTGCTCTCTCTCTCAAATAAATAAATAAACAAACAAACAAATAAAACCTTTTAAAAAAAGTGAAAATTGAAGGCAGAACTACTTTTACGCTTTAACTGTGGTAAGTTGCCATGTTCAGGCTTGTGGGAGAATTAAGATCTTTTGAGAATTAGGATATTTTAAAAACCATATCAGGGGCACCTGGATGGCTCAGAGGGTTAAGCCTCTGCCTTCAACTCAGGTCATGATCCCAGAGTCCTGGGATTGAGCCTTACATCAGGCTCTCTGCTCAGCAGGGAGCCTGCTTCCAGCCTCTTTCTCTGTCTGCCTCTCTACCTATTTGTATCTCTTTGTCTGTCAAATAAATAAATAAAATCTTTAAAAAAACACCATATCAATAGTTGAAATGCATGCTTTTTTTTTTAAAGATTTTATTTATTTGACAGAGAGAAACAGAGCTAGAGAGGGAACACAAGCAGAGGGATTGAGAGAGGGAGAAGCAGGCTTCCCGCTGAGCAGGAATCCTGATGTGGGACTCAATCCCGGGTCTCCAGGATCATGACCTGAGCCGAAAGCAGTTGCTTAACCAACTGAGCCACCCAGGCGCCCCAACCACTCATTTTTTTACTGTGTCCTCAGTTTTGCCTCTCCCAGAACGCCACACATAATTGGAAACACACTACACAGCTTCCTTCACTTACTTATATATATTTAAACTTCCTCCGTGTCTTTTCATGGCTCGATGGCTGATGTTTTTTTAGTATGGAATGATATTCCATTGTCTGACTGTACCAGTTTATTTATCCATTCCCCTCCTGAAGAACATCTTGGCTGATTCCAAATTTTAGCAGTTATGAATAAAAATGATATAAACATCCACGTGGAGGTGTTTGTGTGGACATAAGTTTTCAGCTCCTTTGACTAAATACTGAGGAGCAAGATTGTTTGATCATATGGTAAGAATATGTTTAGTTTTGTAAGAAACCACCAAACTGTCTTCCAAAGTAGCCATCCCATTTTGCATTCCTACTTGCAATTTTTGACATCCCCTGTTGCTCCGCATCCTGGCATTAAGTGCCACCAGTGTTCCAGAATTTGGCCATTCTAACAGGTGTGCAGTAATATCTCATTGTTGTTTTAAACACCTCCTTCTTTTAAAAGCATGCATTTCGGGCACCTGGGTGGCTCAGTTGGTTAAGCAACTGCTTTCGGCTCAGGTCATGATCCTGGAGACCCGGGCCTGCTTCTCCCTCTCTCACTCCCCCTGCTTGTGTTTCCTCTCTGGCTGTGTTTCTCTCTGTCAAATAAATAAATAAATAATCTTAAAAAAAAAAAGATGAGTGGTTGCTGGAGCTTTGTGTTTGTGCATGGGGGTTGGGGGGGAGATGAGTAGGCAGAGCACAGAGGATTTTTAGTGCAGTAAACATACTCTGCATATTATAGTGATGGAGATATGTAAAAAAAAATCCTTGTATTCACTTATCTTTCAGAATTGTCCTCTTCCATTGGACTTCCCTCCAAATTCTTCATAAAGCACCAAAAACTAAATTAGAATTTGATTGGATTCATCCACACAGGTTGTTAAATATGTCTGTTTTCAGCATTCCTGTCCTGTTGGAGAGTCTGTGCTGAGATGAGCTCTGCCAGGTTCTGATGATGGAGCCTTAGAGTCTGGGGAGAGAGCCCAGGAGGCTTGAGGCTAAGTCTGTGGGAGTTATTAAGAAGACATGCAGTGTGCTCTGGCAATGTTCTTTTTACTAGCTGCAGGGTATTCCACTATAATTTGAACCGTAGTTTCTCTACCCAGCCTCTACTAATGACCTTTTAGGGTATTTTGAATATTTTGATATTAAACACATTGCTGCAACGAACATCTTTAAACCTATTCCATGCAAGCATGTGCAAAGGTAATGGTTGTCTATACTCTTCAAAGTGAAATTGCACAGCAAAAGCACATGCACATTGTGAAAGATACTGCCGACCTGACCCGCAAAGAAATGGTACTATTTTATATTATCTCCAATGATGTGTGAGATGCTGCTTTCTCCACAACTTTGCTCGCACTGGGAATTAACAAACCTTTAAAACTTGGTGAGTCTCACCAGTAAATTGTCTCTAATTGTTCCTGTAATTTTAATTTCTTTAAGAAAAGTTGCAATTTTTTCATGTTTATGACCTGAACTGATGGCCTTTTATGTTTCTAGAAACTATTCATTAATTTCCTTTGCCCTCCCCCCACTGGTTTGCTTATTAAATATTTTTCCATATTGATCTGTAAAAGCTCTTTGTTTATCATGGGAATTAGTCTTTTTTTTTAGTTTTTGTAATTTTTCTATTCTAAACAGTTTTAGACTTGCAAGAAAATTGAGAAGATAGTACAGAGACTCCCCATATACCCTACACGTAGTTTTCCAAAGAACATTGTAGACAAGTATGGTACATTTGTTACATGAATGAACCAATATTGATGTGTTATTATTAACTAAAATTCATAGGCTATTTCTTAGTTTTCCCCTAATGTCCTTTCTCTTTTTTTCTTTTTCTTTCCTTTTTTTTTTTTTTTTTTTTTTTAGATTTTATTTTATTTGACAGAGAGAAGCACAGCTAGAGAAGGAACACAGGCAGGGAAAGTGAGAGAGGGAGAATCAGGCTTCCCGCTGAGCAGGGAGCCTGACCTGGGGCTTGATCCCAAGACCCCGGAATCAAGACCTGAGCTGAAGAGAGACACTTAACGACTGAGCCACCCAGGCACCTCTAATGTTCTTTTTCTGTTCTAGGGTCCCATCTGGACACTGCATTACATTTAGTTGTTATGCCTCCTTAGGATTCTGTTGGCTGTGACAGTTTCTCAGACTTCCCTTGGTTTGTTTTGTTTAAGATTTTTATTTATTTGAGAAAGAGAGAAAGAGAGAATGAGAGCGCACAAGCAGGGGAGTGGCAGAGGGAGAGGGAGAAGCAGACTCCCCCTCAGATCAGGGAGCCCAATGTTGGACTCCATCCCAGGACCCTGAGATCATGACCTGAGCTGATGGCAGACGCTTAACTGACTGAGCCACCTAGGCGCCCCGTGGACTTTCCTTGCTTTTGATGACCTTGACAGTTCAGGAAGTACGGGTCTTTTTGTAGAACATCCCCAACTGGAATTTGTCTGATGTTTTTCTCACAATTAGAGAAAACCCCTCATGATTAGGGGTTATGAGTTTTGGGAGAAGGACCACAGGGACGGAGTGCCATGTGAACACATCATATCGAGGGTACATATCATCAACATGATTTATCACTGTTGATACTGACTTTGGTCACCTGGCTGAGCTAGTGTTTGTCAGGCTTCTCCACTGGAAGGTTACTGTTCCCCTCCCCCTTCCCACAGAGTACTCTTGGGAAGAAAGTTACTAAGTGAAATTCATCTTTAAGTAGAATGGAGTTATGATCTGCTCCTTGGAGGGCAGAGTTTTTACATATATTGTCTGCAATTCTTATGCATGGAAGATTTGTCTCTTTCCCCCTTTATTTATTTGTATCAGTATGCATTCATGGATGTTTGCTCTTTTATAAGAGCTTTATTTTTAAAATTAAAAAAGTGTTCTTTTATTTGAGTGAGAGAGAGAGTACTAGCAAGGGGAGGGGCAGACAGGGGGAGAGGGAGAAGCAGACTCCCCGCTGAGTGCGGAGCCTGACCCAGGACTCAATCCCAGGATCCTGGGATCACGACCTGAGCCTAAGGCAGATGCTTAACTGACTGAGCCACCCAGGTGCCCCTAGAGCTTTATTAAAATAGAATTCACATATCCTACAACTCACCGATTGAACATGTACAATTCAGTGGTTTTTAGTATTTCATAGTGTTGTGCAACCATTACCATAATCAATTTTCAACATTTTCATCTCCCTGTAAAGTAACCCCACAAACATTAGCAGTATTCCATCACCTCCATTAGCTTCCAACTCACCTTGTACCCCTCCCCCTAACCCCCCCATTAGACAAGCACAAATCTTTCTTTTTTAAATTTTATTTTATTTATTCAACAGAGAGAAACACAGCTAGAGAGAGAACACAAGCAGGGGGAGTGAGAGAGGGAGAAGCAGGCTTCCCGCCAAGCACGGAGCCCGATGTGGGACTCAGTCCAGGAACTCTGGGATCATGACCTGAGCCGAAGGCAGCCACTTAACGACCTAGCCACTCGTTCGCTCTACAAATCTACTTTAGCTATGGATTCACTTATTCCGGACATTTCCTATGAATGGGATGTGGTCTTTCAGGACTGGCTTTTTTCACTTAGCCTGCTGTTGAAGACCCAGGGTTCAGTGCCTGCCTGACCTACCCCAGTGTTCAACTGAAAAAATAGGTATGACCTATAAAGAGCTGACCGATTTCTCTTTTGGTAATGGGTGGCATCCTCCTGGAGGGGTCACCCGCCCCCCACAACCTGGGGCCTGTTTCTAGGAGCAGCTTCCACTCTCCCTCTTCTCATTCCCTTAAAAATGCCCCTGACGATGCCCAGGGCTCTTGACTGCTACACTCCCAGAGATGACCGGAAAAGCTGCCTTTTTTTTTTTTTTTTTAAAGATTTATTTATTTATTTGACAGAGAGAGAGATCACAAGTAGGCGGAGAGGCAGGCAGAGAGAGAGGAGGAAGCAGGCTCCTCACTGAGCAGAGAGCCCAATGCGCGCCTCCATCCCAGGACCCTGAGATCATGACCTGAGCCTAAGGCAGAGGCTTATCCCTCTGAGCCACCCAGGTGCCCTGAGAAGCTGCTTCTTGCTCAGGTTTTAATGGTTGATAGTGGCTTACAGGGTGAGCCTCTGTGCTCTTTAATCCTCCCATAACGAGTACATTTCAACAGGATTTCAGGTACATGGCAGGTTAATACGGGTATATGTGGGGATGGGTGGTGTTCTTCAGTGTGGTCCGAATTGGATTCATTAATAGAGATCACTTGTGTCTGAGTATTCTGTAAAGGAACTTTCCAAGGCTGTGATGACTTGGTCACCATTGTTGTTGTGACCTTGGCAGGCTGGGCTTTGGTGAGGGGGCTGCATGGGGATGGTGCGGGGGTTTCAGAGGTGATCAGATGCGATCGCGACACGTAGCAGGAGACAGGCATGTGTGTGACTCATTTAAAGGCGAGTAGAGGGCAACGTTGTGATCAAGGTTAAACGAGTCCTCGCTGGAGCCCTGGCTCTTCCATTTTGGTTAGAGCATCGGGGACAGACTCTTAGAGGCAGTGTGGTTTGAGGTTTGCAATGAGGTGGGCAGATCTGGGGTAGAAATGGAGGGAGGGCAGTTGAGGTCAGAGCACAGCCTGAGAAAGGGCTCCGAGGTAAGAACAGGCAGGGCATGCTTAGAGAAGGACAAACAGATGAGACATACGGGAGCTTCTACATGTGACGTGGAGGGGGCATGATATGGTGGGAAAGGCTGGATGGGAACAAAGTGGGGGTGCTCGGACTCTCAGGGGAGCAGTTTGGAGGATACTTGATATGCAGTGGGAAGACACTAACAGTTTTGGGCAGGGGTCTGGGGGCTGGTATGAGGGAGGGAGAGGGTGTGTGTGTGTGTGTGTATGTGTGTGTGTGTGTATGTAGGCGGCTTGTTAGGAGGACACTAGATGCCATGAGTTGATTGAATGTGTGACCTCAGACAAGTTGACTTCCCTCCCCTGGCCTCTACTTCCTCATCTCTAAAATGGGATCGACCTGTTCCAAGGGGATTGCTGTGAGTCTTAGAGGGTTTGGGTCTATTGGTTGTGGGTCATGTCCCAAAGGGAAGTCACGATCTTCCCTTCCAAACCTGTTCCTGTCCAGTGTGAATGGCAGTGTGACCAACTGCCGGTCTCAGCTAGGAACTGGGGAATAATTTTACTGCCTGTCTCCCCTTCACCCACGTCCAACCATCACCAGGTGCAGCCAACACTCGAGTCCTTCCACTTCATTCCAGCTCCAGCACTGTCCCCCAGTACAGGCCACCACGGTCCCCTCTGGACCCCTGCAAGACCCCTTCCCTGGCAGCACTGGCGTTTTCCACCTAGCAGCCTGGATGATCTTCCCCAAATGCCCCTGGGATCCTGCCAAGGAGCGAGGAGCGTGCAAGGAGACTGGTGCTCTGATGTGGGAGGTCCCAGGACCCACGAAAGCACTCTGCTCTCTCTGCCCTTCCATCCCCTGCCTTCCTGGAACTCCTCTCCCCAGCAAATAGCCTGGCCCATTGCACAGAATCATAGCAACTGCACAAACTTTCTGTATTGTGTACTTTCCACCCTTTCCCCAACCACACCATGTGGAATAGGTAATACCTCTCCTGTATGAAAACATACTTTTTTTTTTTTTACAATTTTATTTATTTATTTGACAGAAAGAGACACCATGAGAGAGGGAACACAAGCAGGGGAAGTGGGAGAGGGAGAAGCAGGTTTCCCACTGAGCAGGGAGGTAGATGTGGGGCTCGATCCCAATCACAACCTGAGACACCCAGGCACCCCAAAAACATACATTGTGGAAGTCACTCTCCCATGCCCTATTCACCCAGTTCTCCCTTTGCCCCACCCAGCTAACTATTTTTATTAGCTTTTGTGTTTCCAGAGATTCTCTCTATAAAGATAAACAAATATGAATTCATATTTTATTCTCTTCCCCCTTTTAATATAAATTATACATACGACTATTTCTGCACTTCGTTTTTTTTTCTTAACAATGTATCTTGAAGATCTTTGCATGATAATTCACAGAGAACAGCCTTATTCAAAACATTTTTAATAACTGCGTACTGTTTTTTTCCATATGGGTGTACCACAATTTATTTAACTAGTTTCCTACTGATGACTGCTTAGGCTGTTCCCAGACTTTCACTCTTATAAACAATAGCACAGAGGGGCACGTGGCTGGCTCAGTTGGAAGAGCATGCGACTCTTGATCTTAGGGTCTTAATCCTGGGGTCGTGAGTTCGAGTGCCATGTTAGGTGCATGGATTATTAAAAAAAAAAACAAAAACAAAACTTAAAAAAAACTAAAACAATGCCCCAGATTACCTTGTTCACATGCTAGAATCTGTAGATAAATTCTCTGAAGCAGGATCCTTGTGCTACAGAGGAACTGTATTTGATTTTTTAAATTAAATTAAAATATTTTTTAAAGATTTTATTTTCAAGCAATCTCTATATCCAGCATGGGACTTGACCTTACAACCCTGAGATCAAGAGTCACACGCTGTACCAACTGAGGCAGCCTGGTGCCCCTGCACTTGTAGTTTGTTTGTTTGTTTGTTTGTTTATTTATTTATTAATTAAAGATTTTATTTATTTATTTGACAGAGAAACACAGCTAGAGAGGGAACACAAGCAGGGGGAGTGAGAGAGGGAGAAGCAGGCTTCCCGCCAAGCAGGGAGCCAGATGTGGGGCTTGATCCCGGGACTCTGGGATCATGAGCCAAAGGCAAACGCTTAATAACTGAGCCACCCAAGCACCCCATGCACTTATAGTTTAGACAGGTGTTGTCAGGTTGTCCTGCAGAAGAGTTACTGACACTTACATCAACTGACACTCTTGCTGGTAACATATGAAAGGACCTGTCGGTACTGATATATTTGTTCATGTGACTATTTGGTGGTTTCTTTCTCTGTAAGATTGTAAACTCCAGGGGAGTGCCTGGGTGGCTCAGTTGTTAAGTGGCTGC
Source organism: Spilogale gracilis (assembly GCA_004023965.1). NCBI lineage: Eukaryota > Metazoa > Chordata > Mammalia > Carnivora > Mephitidae > Spilogale > Spilogale gracilis. Next base: position 10,471 of record PITA01009660.1, on the reverse strand, counting down.
CTTCGGCTCAGGTCATGATTCCAGAGTCCTGGGATTGAGTCCCACATCGGGCTCCCTGCTCAGTAGGAAGCCTGCTTCTCCTTCTCTCACTCCCCCTGCTTGTGTTCCCTCTCTGGCAGTGTTTCTCTCTGTCAAATAAATAAAATCTTAAAAAGAAAAGATTATAAACTCCAGGGATTAAGTTTCTCTTGCTCATCATCGTAGATACTCAATAGATGTTGAACTCATGAATGGATTGATTCACACATCTACCAGGAAGGGGTAGCCAGAGTGGGAGGGACCCATTTGTCTTCACCTTGCCCAGCCTAGCTTCCTCCATTCCTCCACTGTAGGCTCACTGTCCATCCAGACAGTGGCTGAGACCTTGTGACAGTTTCTGGGAAAACCTAATCCTGACGTCTGACTCATGACCTCCACTCCAGGGCAGCCCTTCTCCTGCTGTGAAATCAAGAATCCAGTATCTCAGTCCTATAAGGAGCTTGGAGAATGAATCTTGGTCTAATGCTTGAATCCCATGCCCAACCTCTGCTTACATACTTCCAGAGACAGGGAACTCACCCTTTCCAAGTGACTTCTTTCAACTTCAGCCAGCTAACTTTTATTTATTTATTTTTTAAAAGATTTTTTATTTATTTATTTGATAGAGATCACAAGTATGTAGAGAGGCAGGCAGAGAGAGGAGGAAGCAGGCTCCCTGCCGAGCAGAGAGCCCAATGCGGGCCTCGATCCCAGGACTCTGAGATCATGACCTGAGTCGAAGGCAGAGGCTTTAACCCACTGAACCACCCAGGTGCCCCAGCCAGCTAACTTTTAGAAAGCTATTCCATCATTGAGTTGAAACCCTGGGGCGCCTGGGTGCCTCAGTTGATTGAGTGACTGCATTCAGCTCAGGTCATGACCCCGGAGACCCGGGATCAAGTCCCACATCGGGCTCCCTGCTCAGCAGGAAGCCTTCTTCTCCCCCTCTCACTCCCCCTGCTTGTGTTCCCTCTCTGGCTGTGTTTCTCTCTGTCAAATAAATAAAATCTTAAAAAAAAAAAAAGAAACCCTGTAGCTGCCTCCTCTTCAGGGTATTCTAACTGTGGCCTTGTGGAAACAGAACTTTCTGGCAGATGAGCAGGGGGGAGATTTGGGGACAGGCACCTCTCATCTATCTTTTTTCCAGCAAGCAGAGTCAATTTCCCAAAGAAGCAGAGCGCTGCCTGCCCATCCCCTCACTCTGTCCTGTCCTGCCCCCAGGTACGTGCAGGAAGGACGGTTCCGAATTGAGGAGAGGACACTGACAGCCTTCCAGTGGCTCTACAGCCCACAACAGCATCGCATCCTCAGCCGCGCTGACCTTGAGTCTCCCTCCAGGTAAAGGGACCCATAGCTCTTACTCTCCAAAGGCGGTATTTATGTAGCCCGCTGCACACTGGTCTGCAAATCTGCCGTGGGTGACCACTGCCCTCAGTGGCAGAGGAGCCTCCCAGGGTTCTGGAAAGAGTATGTCAGGCTGGGTGCTAGTTCAGCTTAGAAGGCAGAGTGATTTGAGACAGTTCACTGCCTCTACTTTCTCCTCTGTAAAATGGGTATGATTATCAGGAAGATCATGAGTCTCAAGGGAAATGATGCCTTCAGAGAATCCTGAGGCCTCGAAGTCAGGTGGTTCCTCTTTAAGAGGGAGAGTGGCTGGCAGATTTGCTGGGCAGCCTCCCCACCTTCCTTGGCCTGGGTGGGTGGAGCCAGCCCTGCCTTCCTCAACTCCTCCTTCCCTCCTCAGGGCATCCAGCTAGGAGCCTGAGTTTGCGTAAGGAGCTGGGAGATTAGGGCTTTTCCTGGCCAGATTCCTGCTCCCAGGCTCTGGCCCCTCTTCCACCACACTGGACTGATGTGACAAGCATTAGCGGTCTCCACAGAGATCCTAGGTAACTCTGCTGCAGCTTCACCCCTTCCCAAGGCTTTTGCTGGACCTGATCCTGAACTTTACTCACATTCTGCCTCAAGACCTCTTTACACCAGCTCATAAATTAGCAGCCAAGGATGACCAGCCACACCTCCCTGGGGTGGTTTAAAGGAAAGAAGAGTGGAGGTGAAATCATTTGGGGGGTATATCACAGGCTGGCCAACAAGAAAAGATGGGTGATGCCCTACTGTAGCTCCCCAGCTGACCCCAGGAATAAGACTTAGAAGTCGGTGGGAGACTTTACCTCCTATATATCTGTGAGCAATCCTATTTAGCTAAGAGCAGTGCTCTCTCTTGTCTTACCGAGATTTCAGTAGGTATGGGAAACCGTGAGGGAACTGGGTACTCAGGATCTGGATCTGGAGGAAGAATGAATTGGATGATGATGTGGAAGTGACAGGAACTCTGGGAAAGGTGACTCAAGCCACCTGGGAACTCTCGGTAGTCAGGGAATGGGTAGTCAGACGAGTGCTCTGGACTCCGGAGGGTGGATTTCAAATAACATAGAAAAAAGAGAGAAAATCCCCCAGAGCGTGAGGCAAGGCTATTGGGAAGGGTGCCAAACTGAAATTCTGGGTGCACAGCTGTGATGCTTGCAGGGAAAAAGAAAGGAGCCAGTGTGGCTGCCCTGGGAGCAGGCTAGTGACATAGGGACAAGAAGGCCACAGGGTTGGGTCAGTTGCAGGCAACGTGCAAAAGCCAACTGTGTGCCATTTGCCTCTGACATAATAAAGTGGCTCCTCCCTCGCTTTCTCTCCTTGCCTTCAAAGCGCTTGTCACTGATATTCGCGTTTGTCTATTTGTTTATTGTCCATGACATTGACCATGACACTTCCCCCTCTCCCTGCCCCACTGCCCACCATGTAAGCTTTAGGAGGGCAGGGCCTTTTCTAGCTTGTTCTTTGCTGTATCCCGAGGTTCTGTGTCAGACAAGGAGTTCATGAAACAGGTCCTGGGGGAACGACAAACAAACCCAATGCAGGCTCAGAACCTGTAGGAAGGCTGAGAGAGAGGCTAGCCTCCCAGATGCCAAGACAGGTGGGCCAGCTGTACCTGCCCAGGGTAACAGCAAGGCAAGAACAGGAGCATGAGACCTAGACAGGTGGCCCAGAGCTTACAGAGCTGCTCTGTCTTCCCAGCTGAAGACCAAGGACACATTTGAGTCACAGGAGTAGAGCTGAGTCCTTGGAGGAGGGCAGCTATCATAAGACAGGATGGACCCATTCAGAATAAAATCAGCTCTCACATTTGGGAAGGCTACATCCCAAGGGAGTTGAAGAGGAGCCTGCCATACTCTGTACTAATTTCTGTGACAGAATATTAATAGTTAATGTTTTGAGTGCTTATTATATGTCATGTGTAAATGCTTTATAAGAATAAATCTTCATAACAAGTCTATGATTTCAGTACCCTGGTTCTCCCCATTTTTCAGATGACTCAACCGAGGCACGGGGGTTAAATAACAGCTAGTAAGCTGCAGTGCATATAACCACCATGCACCCTGCCTCTCAGAGAATAAGGCACATGCCCTAAGGCAGGAGACAGCTACTGTAATGTCTTTCTTTACAAATAGGAAATAAGTCCAGAAACCGAATATGAGGAACTCAGGATATGTCCTGGGCACATTTCAGAGTTCTCTTTTAAAGAGAAGATTGATAGAAGTGGATGATGAACAGCTATAAGTGAATTCCCTGAGAACCCATCCTGCTGGGGGAAGCTTATTCACTGTTCCAATTAGTTGTCTAGACTAGAAAGTAATTTGGAGCAGAGGGCTAGTTCTGAGTTTGATGAGTGGGCTGCTAGAGGCTGCGTCCGGCTCCACATGTTTATGAGAGGAAGTTAAGGAAGGATGTGGAGAGCTGGTGACATTGCTGATGCAGGAACTTGGGGACCATCCCAACAGGCAAGATGGCAGACAGGGTACAATGCCCTGGAGGCTGGATTCCAGCTCCAAGTCTAGTAGGTACAATTTTTTAAAAAATATTTTATTTATTTATTTATTTGACAGAAACACAGCGAGAGAGGGAACACAAGCAGGAGGAGTGAGAGAGGGAGAAGCAGGCTTCACGCAGAGCGGGGATCCTGATGTGGGGCTCGATCCCGTGTCGCCAAGATCATGACCTGAGATGAAGGCAGATGCTTAACAACTGGGCCACCCAGGCACCCCTAGTAGGTACAATTTAACAGGGATGAACGAGAAATCTGTTTTGGCCTCCAGTCCTGCCTATACTTGGGAGCGAGACAAAGGGAATCAGAGCTGTCTGAGGCATTCCAACTGCCTAGAAGCTTGGTTCTGGCCCCATGATTTAGGTTTTAAGAAAATGTTTGCACCTTGGGGCTGCAAGAGCTCAGGGCAAAGTCCAGGGCAGGGGAAGGAAGGCCCGGCCATTCTGAGTCTGACTCTAAGAGGAAGGTTCCTTCATCTGTTCATTTGTTTGGTGGACCTGGACCCAGGGTCTTTTCTCTGGTAACACCGTGCTGGATATGACCCTGGAATGGCTGAGCAGGTTGCATTTCAGGGTGATGGACAGAGCTGCTGAAGGGACTCAGACCATGGGCTGGCCTCCTTTGTCTTCCTTTCTTTCTTCACCCTGTTCTGGGTCAGGCCGTGGTATTACAGGGCCTCATCCTAAGGCAGGCAAAGATTCTACCTCCATGGGGCACACATTCTAGTGACAGACCACAGAGGCATAGACAAGAGAATTTCCTATGACAACCAGTGTGCTGAAAGTGCTAAAACAGGGCATCGAGAAAGGGTGACCAGTGTGTGTGGGGGGACTTTGGCTGAGGTGGAAGGCCTCTCTGAGAAGCTGAGTCCTGAAGGACACAAGGGGGCAGCCATATGGAGAAGCTGCTGGTGATAGGGGAAGGACACACAGGAGATGGAATGGAAGAGAATTTCAGAGGTGGGAAACAGCAAGGACAAGGCCCTAAGTATATTCCAGAAGCAGGGGGACGTTATGGTCAGCAGATAGAAGGGAGGCAGATTTCCATGAAGCTCAAGAATGGCTTTCCAGCACTTAGTTTGCCTGAGGACAAAGTGGGCTGTCCTCTCTGAGGGCGTGAGCTTCTCATCCTTGAGGTGTACAAGCCACATTCCAGAGACCACCCGGTGTGGTTATCAAGGAAAGGGCTCAGGTATCCCAAGGGCTGCCTAGAGGACCCCTTCATTCCTTCAGCCCTTTCAAGTTCAGGGGCATCCTTGGCTTGGCCCAAGCTGGGAGGAAGTCTGTGGAGTGAAGGAACAAGAAAGCTCCTGGCTGCCAGGAAGCAGGGGCGGTTTCAGGGGTCTGGTCGTCCCAGAGGCCTCCTACTTTCAAGTCCAGGTAACACTGTACCTCCTCCCTAGGTCCACCTCACACAGAGCTGGAGAGAGCCCCAGAGGGTCTACCTCAATAGACCAGGAAACTGTGGATCTTTCCACATCTCCCTTCCCCACCGCCCCGGGGCTCCAAGCTCCAGAAACTTCTGTGGGGGGGGGCTGGGCTGTCCCCCCCCCCCCCCCCCCCGGTCCCTTGGGCGCGCCTGCCCCGCCTCGCGCCTTTGTTCCAGAGGACCCGCTTCGGGCAGTTTCTTAGTGCCGGCGACAAGAGCTTCCAAACTGCGGGCTCGGCGCTTGGGACCCGCTGCAATCCCCCCTACCCCCATCTTCGGCAGCTGCGCGTCGGCGGCGCGAGACGAGCCGCCCCGGGCACCGCCGGGACCGGGGCCTCGGGGGTCGCAGGCGGCGGAGAGGAGCGGGCCCCGCGCGCCCGTAAGCAGGCGGGGGCGGGACCGGCGGGCGCGCGGCTGGGGCTTCTGGGGGCGCGCCCGTCAGGTGTACGGGCGGCCGCGGGGGGCGGAGGGCGCAGCTTTGTGCGTTCGCAGCCGCCGGCCCGCCGTGCGCGTGTGCGCGCCGCGGTGACGGCGCACGCGGCTGGGCGGGCTGCGAGGGAAGCCCGCCCGCGGGAGGGGGCTCGGGTCCGGATGGAGACTGGAGGACGCCGCTGTTGCGGGCTCACGGGCGGGGTGAGCCGCCACCGCTGACTGTTGACATTCTGTCCACGTCGAGGAGTGAGCTCTGGGCGCCGTGCATCAGAGAAGGTCAGTGGGTCCGCGGCTGGGTGGTGATTCCATAAACAGCCTGGATCAGGCGCGAGTCTTGGGTGTGACTGAACGTGGAATCAAGGTGGATGTTGTGAGTGGAAATGCGTGTGTTTGCAAAGAGAAATGCAGCCCGTACGTGTGTGAGCTCTGTGCTGCGATTCCACAGGGCAGTGAAGCGTAATGGGTTCTGTTTGGGAGATGGGGTGACTGTCCTCAGGAATCCATGCGGGTGGAGCATTGCGCACACGCATCATGTATCGGGGTGTGTGTGCGCCTAAGTGAGATGTTGCTCAGACCCCGTCAAAGTCTTCGACTAGGGAAGCTGACCGAGGTGGAGGTCAGAGGTGGGTGTTTACAGGTGGTGGCAGAAGAAAACAGCCAGTAACCCCAGGAGGACCTTGTGGCTAGTCTGCGTTAGTTTTTTGTTTTTTTGTTTTTCCTCCAGAGAGCATAAACCCCACCCCATCGTCACTCCAACCTGTGCATGTTGCGGAGAGGGGAGCCAGGATGGCGGGGTGCTGGCGGAGAGGCCTTAATGGACCTCAGGGGCAGGGCCAGCCACCTGCCTGCTGTTCATTTCTGAAGGCCCTGGGTGAGGGAGTATGGGAGAGCCAGCCTTGGGTGGGGGCTAGGGCAGGTATGTGTTCAGAGGACCTCAGGATGGTGTAGAGTCCACTTGGTTTTGCCACCACCAGATGCTGTGCGTCTGGACTAGGGGGCTGGTTGGGGGGACATCCCTCTTCTTCCTCATCTGTTTCCTGTAGCTCCCTCTCCACCCTTTTTAACAAACCGAAGGGCATTGATATGCAAGTGGGGTTTGGGCTCTGAATGCTGGAGATCTGCCTCTGTTGAGTGGTCCCCTTCAGAGCACCCTCCCTAGGGAATAATAGGGTTGTCCTGGGCTGGGTGCCAGGACTCTTGGGTTCTTTTCATACTTTGTGATACTGTGGCTTTACCTTAAGCCCCACAGGCCTCAGTTTCCCATGCAGAGGGAAGAACCACCCCCCCCCCCTGCTGTGGGTTAGAGAGGATTCAAACAGCTGCCAGGGTAGAGGTGGCATTAGGCAGGGAGGCTGGGAGTGACTCAGGGCTGTGAGATCCCAGGAGTATAATTTCCCCCAGGAAAGTCCCATTACATCTGTGTGACTTGAGCAGGAGTCTGGGGAGGCTCTGTCCTCACGTCCAAGCAGATGTGCTGGGTTTTCTGAGTCGGGGGTGAGGTCATGTAGGTGTCTGCTAGTTCTGGCTGCTCAGGCTTCAAGAAGCTACCTGAGGTCCCCCCTCCTTTCCAAGATGTTGAAGAGTGGGGGTGCGCTTGGGGGGCCTGTTTGGAGGCTGGGATGGGAAACTGGAGCCATAGCCATTTCTGGATAGAGGCATATGTCAGGCCCTATCTAGCTGGGACTCCTGCTCAATGCAGGGTGTTGAAGCAATTTGGGGGAGGTGGCTTCAGCTCCAGAGAGATGAGCCTGCAGCTGCAGGTAACCTCATACCCTCCTCTCCCTGTTTCCTGTACCCTGTCTGCAGCAAGTGTGGCTGAGCCGCTGTGGTTCAGAAGGACTTGAACCTTGTGGAAAAGGGACCCTGGCATGGATGGTTGTAGCACCAATAGCTGGTGAAGCATAAACGCCCTGCTGTTACTCAGACCTGGGTTCATACCCAGCCCACCACCCTCTCACTATGGTTCCACCTGTGTCCCCCAAAGCAGAAGCTGAGAGAAAGGTTTGTGTGTGTGGTGGCTTATTTGGGAAGTGGTCTTGGCAAACAAGGGTGCAGCAAAGAGCATGAAGGGGAAAAGGGGAAAGCATGGGGCGGCTGGCTGGCTTAGTTCATGGAGCATGGGACTCATGATCTCAGGGTTGTGAGTTCCAGACCCATGTTGGGTGTAGAGCTTACTTAAAAAAAAGGAAAAGAAAAGGGGAAAGGAGTACAAGGATGCATTTTTTTTAAAAAAGATTTTATTTATTTATTTGACAGAGAAAAACACAGTGAGAGAGGGAACACAAGCAGGGGGAGTGAGAGAGGGAACAGCAGGCTTCCCGCCGAGCAGGGAGCCCAAAGCGGGGCTTGATCCCGGGTCTCCCGGATCATGACCTGAGCCAAAGGCAGTCGCTTAACCAACTGAGCCACCCAGGCACCCCAAGGATGCATTTAAAAAAAAAAAGATTTTATTTATATATTTGAGACAGAGAGAGAAAGTGTGCACATGAGTAGGGGAGAGGGGGAGAAGCAGAAGGAGAAGCAGACTCCTCACCCAGCAGGGAGCCCGATGACATGGGGCTTGATCCCAGGACCCCGAGATCATTACCTGAGCTGACGGCAGATGCTTAACCAACTGGGGCACCCAGGTACCCCAGAATACATTATTTTTATGACCACCACCGTCCTGGGCAGTCTCCTGAGGAGCTTTATGAAGTGCATTTCAGAATTGCCCTGTTGGGGAGAGAAACTGGGAAGTGTTCATCCATCAGCTCTCCTCCCCACTGGACAGGATGACTCCGAGGACCGTAACTCCCACATGCTTCCAGGCCCCACCCGTGTGAGGCCCAAGTGGGTTCTTGAGAGCATCCCACACTGCAGCCTCAAGAGGAGGCCCCACACAGCCCTCCCTTCAGTGAAGTTTTGAATGTGGAGCGTATGTTGCTGCTCCAAGTCTGCAGAGAGCTGGTTGTTGCTGAGGTGGCTGGAGTAAGAAGTGGGGCAGAGAGGGTCCGAAGTGGCTTACTGCATGACCTTGGGCAAATTACCTGACTTCTCTGAGCCTCAGTTTCCTTATGGCGGTTGTAAGTGTTATATAAGGTATTAATTTTTGAACCCGGTGATGGGTCCTTAAAACGTATTTCTGTGTGGTTGGAAAGATCGCACACTCTGGGGGGTTCATACATTCATTCACTCAAGTGGGGGAGGAGGTCGATTAAGTGACCTCTAAAGATGCACAATTCCCCCCCCCCCCCCCCCCCGCCGGCCCCTGGCAATAGAATCTGGGGCTTCAGGGCCAGATACCTGCCCTGGTCCGTTCCTCCTGGAGCTATGGCCCCATCTCCCAGATCCCCTGAAAGATTCTGTTGCGCTGTCTGAACCGGAGCCAGCAAACCCTGGCCCTGGACTGGCTGCTTGGAGGGGCCTCTTGCTGAGTTTGTCCCTGGCAGTGGGCAGCGGGAGGGGAGGGTTGTGGGCAGCTCAAAGCAAGTGCTTGGAAGAGGAGTGGCAGGAGGTCAGGTGTGGCATGTGGAGTTGGCAGATGGTGGCGGGCAATGGTCTGGGCCACAGTCAGTGGGGAGGTCAGTACAGGGGATGGAGGAAGGAGAGAGAAAATAGAGAGCAAGAAGGGAAGGAAGGAGATGGCCAAGAGTGAGGAGGAGCCAGGCCTGTGGGCAGGGTGGGCAGCGTGGGTGCCTGAGGCGGCAGGGACAGGCAGGGCCTCTGGGAGAGCGATGGGGTAGCGTGAGATAAGGGATGACAGTGATTGAGGATTATTTGGGGTGCCAGGACAGAAGCCTGGCAGGCTTCGTATTTCAGAGTGTAGCACCTAGATTTGACCTCCTCATTGTCCTTTACCCCCTGCTATAGCTGCCAAGATACTGACTGCAAACACTTGGGTTCTGTCGAGGACGTGCTTCTGCCAAGGCTTTGTACCGTGATGGTTCTGGTGTCCGTAGCCTACCTACCGTCTCTGCGAAACGTGCCACCCCCTCAGGGAGACGTCGCATAGTGGGGATGGTGTCCAGCCACCTGGTGCTCGTCCCCAGTCCACAGGCAGCTCAGGCCAGCAGTACAAAGGTCACTGCTCCCATCTCTCTGCCTGCGGGCAAGGTCACATGCAGCCTAGGCTGGGGATGTTCGGCAGCCGCTGTTTTTACTTGCAGCCATTTAAAGATCTCTCTGACCACTGCAATTTGAGACTCCTTTCATTTTTAATAAATTTGGTTAAAAAAAAATCAGGGGCATCTGGGTGGCTCAGTTGTTGAGCGTCTGCCTTCAGCTCCGGTCATGGTCCTGGAGTCCTGGGATCGAACCCCGCATGGGTCTCCCTGCTCGGCGGGAAGCCTGCTTCTCCTTCTTTCACTCCCCCTGCTTGTGTTCCCTCTCTAGCTGTGTTTCTCTCTGTCAAATAAATAAATAAAATCTTTAAAACAAACAAAATAAAAAAAAAAACCCCAAACTCCCCCCAAAAACAGATAAAAAAAATCACTAACGCTAGTGTATCCAGCTCCTCCCTTTTTATTTATTATTATTATTATTATTATTATTATTATTATTATTATTTAAAGATCTTGGGGCACCTGGGTTGCTCAGTTGGTTACGCGACTGCCTTTGGCTCAGGTAGTGATCCCAGAGACCCGGGATTGAGTCCCAAATCGGGCTGCCTGCTCTGCAGGAAGTCTGCTTCTTTTTTTTTTTTTTTTTTTTTAAGGTTTTATTTATTTTTTTTTTATTTTT
>PITA01009659.1:0-76235 GCA_004023965.1 Spilogale gracilis | reverse complement strand
GAGCCCTGATTTGTGACCTAGTATGTGGTCTATTCTGGAGAAAGTTCCATGTGCACTCGAGAAGAATGAGTATTCTGCTGTTTTAGGATGAAATGTTCTGAATATATCTATAAGATCCAGCTGGTCCAATGTGTCATTCAAGGTTCTTGATTCTTTGCTGATTTTCTGTTTAGATGATCTGTCCATTGCTGAAAGTGGTTTATTTCTAAGAAGCTCTAGTCTCTTTAAAGTCTCCAGACACCAACTGAGAAATCACTAATGTTTAGCAGTTGGAATTAAGTCCTTCTGAGAATTTTGAAACTGAAAACACTCGCCTAGTTCTTTAAAATTAACTTTCAGTTGATCTCTCTTAAAACTTTCTCTATTTTCTCCATGCAATTAAAAAAAAAATACCCCATCTATGTCTGACAATTACCCTAAGTCAAGAATTACATCTTTCACCGAATTCACAGAACTGCGCCTTTCACAAGCCACAAAAATCGATTCAAAATTAGCCAACCATATTACCGGGGACATCAATGTCTGCTGTAAAACTGACCAGCAATTCTAACACACCAATGCAAGTAAGTTCGATGCCTTGAGCCACTGCACTGGCTGCAGGACAGGGCAGGAAGGGAAGCTAAAGGAGATAATGAATCTCCTGGAGCAGTCCAGCCTTCACCATCCACCCACTGCAATTCCACAGGGTCTGGAAGAGAATTAGCCCCTCATGCCACTTCCGTCTCTGCCCGCGTAATCCCAGGAAACATATACAACATCTCTAAGCCTTAGTTTCTCTGTGTGTGAAAGTTCCCTGGGAGGTGTCACCAGCCCTTCCAATCTTAATTTCCCTTTCTTTCAATTTATGGAGAACGACAAGGCAAAGGACTGCGATGCCCGCAAATCAAAGCCTGATCATCAGTGCCTGATCATGGAGCTGGTTCTGCTTCAAAGGGTTGTACATTATTAGCTCATTATTGTTCTATGAGGCAGGAGCCATTAAAACCCCCACTTTATCACTGAGGAAACTGAGATGCCAAGAGGTCGGAAGCCCTGGAACTAGAAAGTGGAGAACCTGGATATGTAACCACCGCTGTTTGGAGCGGATGCTTGTCTCTCCTGGAGTGACAAGGGACAACAGCCACATGGTGGGTGACAGTGCTGGGAGAAGAAGCCTCCGCCAGCTAGGCAGCTGGGCCCACACACTGGCAGGAACAGGCCTTCAGGGCCGACTGAAGGGCCTTATAAACAATTCTTCACTTGCTTTCATCTTGGGTTTCCCATGGGATACCATTTATAGATATCAACCTCACCTACAAATATTGAACAATAGCTACACAAGATTGACATGACTTATTTTTTAGAGACGAGCCCAGTTGTAGCTAGATAATTGACGATACATCCTGGCACATAAAATAAAACAAAAAAACAACTAGTTTAACCAAGATTGTGTCAGTGCCCTTCCATTAAGCATCAAAAATGAAACATCCTTGGGGCACCTGGGTGGCGCAGTCAGTTAAGCATCCAGCTCTCGGTTTGGGCTCAGTTCATGATCTCAGAGGAGTGAGACTTGGTTTCAGCTCAGGTCACCCCCTCAGTCATGAGACGGAGCCCTCTGCACAGAGTCTACTCAAGTTTTTCCTCCGTCTGCCCCTCCCCCACACACTCTCTCTTGCTCTATCCAAAAAATAAATAAATCTTAAAAAAACCTGAAATATATCTGAGAGCTTATCATGGAAGAATAATCTAGGACTTTGAAGTCTTCAATTCTGCTCCTTGATCCATTGTTGGTTAGCTTTGAAAGCTTGTCCAACTCTCAGCAATGGTAGATCTAAGTTTTCTCACCTGTAAAGTGCACAGTTTGTTTCCAGCGGGTCATCTAGTTCTAATTCCTAATTATTTTTTTGAGCTCCATGATTATCATAACAGGACAAGGCTGGTAAGCCAGACCCATGCACATTTTAACCATTCAATCTCCTATCCAGCAAAGTTGGATCACTGGGCTGCCTCAGGAGCAACTCAGTAGATTATGTTTCATACTCAAGTCTAAAATATTTATTAAGCACCTACTCTGTACACAAACAAATAAGCTATGGTTCCTGCTCTGGGATAACTCACACTCTAGTCCAATTTAATATATTAATCACATACGAAGACACTGTTGCTCTCTTAGAAATGCAATACTTTGATGATTCCATCACTGACAATATCAATCAAATTTCAGTTTGCTCACAAGCACTTCAGGGAGAGCTTTTTAAAAATACAAGGCAGAGTCACAAGTCCTAGGGCCCAATACTCCCAGTGATTCTGAAGCAAATGGTCTAAGTCTGAGAAACACTAAGCCAAAGCCTGTCTTAAGTGTGCTTAATGGAACCTAGGCACAAGCGTCGCCCTCACAGTGTTATCCCACACTTTAAAAAATCCAATATGCAATTACCGCTGTATTTGACAAGTCTAAAAATTCACAGTGTGTTAAAGCTATTTCCAAATCACTTGGAAGGGACAGGAAAACCAAGCCCTCTTCAGCCAAGATAAGCCAGCTAACAGCTGACAGATGATGCACAGAAAAGAGCCAGTCCAAAGGAAAACAGTACAAGAAGTAGACCTGGAGTACAGGGATGTGAAATCAACAATGGAAGAGAACTCACTGAGTTTGAACAAAGTGGAGGCGCAGCGAGAAACCCCCAATTCTAGAATTCAACAAATAGCACAACTGTTATGGTAAGTGTAGGAAGAGAGTTGCAAGTCTTCATTTCCTCTTTATCACTCATAATCTAGAAGGGGTGACTGCTTTTAAACAGTTGGAATTCCAATTTCTAGATGAACTGAATCGTTTACATACTTTAAAATAATAGAATGAAGATCATTACATATGGGAAGAGCTAAATGCAACATGCATTTATTCTAATTCTTCCATTTATAGATAATAACACTGAAGTCACAAAAATAATATACTAATCAACAGCATCGCTTCTCTCCCTAAATCTCTTTTGCAGAGAAATAAGATTGATAGATGTGAAAATCTTTGAATACCTAATATGAAGGCAAATTTTTAAATTTCCAACTACATACTTGTAAATCACAAACTAGACATGAGGTAGCAGTTAAGATTCAGCTTTGTCTAGGACATGTTTTCTTACTGCATATTTTACTTTAATATTACTCCAGGCCTTAGTAAAGACCTCTGTCTTTGGACTCATTGCACTCAAAATCCGCATTCCAGCTAAGCACATAATATATGAAAGTAAGGTGCTCAGGCTCTGTGGGCAAACAGTTTTGTCTCAAATCTTGGTTCTACCACTTACTGGCTGAGTGAACTTTGGGACATTAATAGCAAGATATTTGTTGGATACATTTCATGATGTATGTACTAAGGTTAGAAAATCATATAATGTTGTAAAAGAGTACCTTAAATCTATATATCTCTGCATATAGGATATTTTGCATCCAGAACATTTTATGGAGATGGTCCAATTTGTCATACTGCCATCTAGCAAGATAGGGTAGTGCCATATTAACCAAATCCCATTTTAATAAGATAGGGTTCTGTTTCATATGGACTTAAATATATAGGCATCAAATCATGTCACAGATACGATATTTAGGAAATACTCTTTTAACATGATTAAAACACAAAATAAAAGTCTATCATTTCCTTCAATAGTAGCATAATAAAAGTTCTGTGCATTACTTTCCAAATACAATTAAGCAAGTTTAAAGAAAAAAGTTGTCAAAGTTTGTGCACCAAGATTGTGACAGAACCTAGACTAAGAACAAAACACCTTTTCTTTATCTTTTGCACGATTTCTTCAAGACTACACTATGGCCTTTTAAGTTACCACCTTTAAGTTACGTGTCCCTGGTGGGGGTTCTTGGGAAGGAGAGAATAAAGTAATTCCACTTATCAGGCCGCTTTTAAATACTGTAATATATACTGTAACCTCTAAGAATAATAAAGATTTTTCTGTCTTTATAATAATTGCTGTAAGAGAGTCACTTGGAACATAAAAGTGTATTGCTTTGTACTGTAGGCTTTTGAGCTTATAAGTTTATGAAAATTTCCTTTGTGGAAGAAGCCCTTCTATGTATCATTCACTTCTTAAGGAGGTCCAAGAAAGGGAGAAGATCTAAACAATTTTGACACAACTCAAGCTTGTTATTTTAAAACAATGCAATCCTTTTCAGTATCTAAAAGATGAATATGGTCTCTGAGATATGTGCGATGTTTGTTTTTTTCCGGCTGCCAATATCCATATTGAATAGTAAGTTGAATAAGAAACACATACATATTCTAGTTCTTTGCTTCCTTTGCATGAAGAAGTAATCTGTGAAATCTTTGTAACACATGGTCATTGCTTACTAAATTCTATCCTTCCATGTGAAATAAACTTTGTCGTTAGAATACAGATTATGTCTAGAAATGTAAAAAGCAACTGATATCCTCTGCCACTCATATTCCTCTCCTAATCTTTAGCATGTTGTTGGTATGGTGGTGGACATGGCTGCATTGATCTCAGGCTCATGAATTCAATTCCCACATTGGGCTCCACACTTGGCATGGAGCCTACTGAAAAAAAATTATAAACTAAAAAATAGCAACTAAAATTTAAAAACTCAACTGACCATCTCAATAGTAGTATAAAGGGAAGAGAGAGTTAACTGGAAGAAAAAAAAAACACAGAAATTACCCAATCTGAACCAGAGAAAGAAAATAAACTAGCAAAAGATAAGTGGAGCCTGAGGGACCAGTAGGGCTGTAAAAAATATATATATATAATGATTGTGTCCTTGGAGCCCTATAGGGGAGAAAGAAAAAGATGAACTAAAAAATAGTACTCCCCAAAAAACAAGAGCCCAAGACCAGATGGATTCCCTGGGGAATTCTACCAAATATTCAAAGAAGAAATAACACCTATTCTCCTGAAGCTCTTTCAAAAAATAGAAACAGAAAGAAAACTTCCAGATTCTTTCTATGAAGCCAGCATTACTCTAATCCCCAAACCAGACAAAGACCCCATCAAAAAGGAGAACTTCAGACCAATATCTCTGATGAGTATGGATGCCAAGATTCTTAACAAGATCCTTGCTAACAGAATCCAACAATACATTAAAAAGATTATCCACCATGACCAGGTGGGATTTATCCCAGGGATGCAAGGGTGGTTCAACACTCACAAATCAATCAACGTGATAGAACAAATCAACAAGAGAAGAGAGAAGAACCACATGGTACTCTCAATTGAGGCAGAAAAGGCTTTTGAAAATACAACATCCATTCCTGATCAAAACTCTTCAAAGTATAGGGACAGAGGGAACATTCCTCAACCTCATAAAATCTATCTATGAAAAACCCACAGCAAATATCATTCTCAATGGGGAAAAACTGACAGCCTTCCCTCTGAGATCAGGAACAAGACAAGGATACCACTCTCACCACTACTATTCAACATAGTGTTAGAAGTCCTAGCAACAGCAATCAGACAACAGAGAGAAATAAAAGGTATTCAACTTGGCAAAGAAGAAGTCAAACTCTCTCTCTTTGCAGATGACATGATACTATATGTGGAAAACCCCAAAAGACTCTACCCCCAAACTACTAGAACTCACACAACAATTGGGTAATGTGGCAGGATTCAAAATAAATGCACAGAAATCAGTTGCACTCTTATACATTAACAATGAAAATATAGAAAGGGAAATCAGAGAATCGATTCTGTTTACTATAGCACCAAAAACCATAAGATACTTAGGAATAAACCTAACCAAAGAAGTTAAGGTTCTGTACTAAAGGAACTACAGAACACTCATGAAAGAAATTGAAGAAGACACAAAAAGATGGAAGGGCATTCCATGCTCATGGATCGGAAGAATAAACATTATGAAAATGTCTATACTTCCCAGAGCAATCTATACTTTCAATGCCATTCCGATCAAAATTCCACCAACATTCTTCAAAGCGTTAGAACAAACAATCCTAAAATTTATATGGAACCAAAAAAGGCTCCCAATTGTTAAGGAATTGTTGAAGAAGAAAAACAAAGCTGGGGACATCTTGTTACCTGACTTCAGGCTTTATTACAAAGCCGTGATCACCAAGACAGCATGGTACTGGCACAAAAACAGACAAATACACCAATGGAACAGAGTAGAGAGTCCAGATATGGACCCACAAATCTATGGGCAAATCATCTTTGACAAAGCAGGAAAAAATATCCAGTGGAAAAAAGACAGTCTCTTCAATAAATGGTGCTGGGAAAATTGGACAGCTACATATAGACCATTCTCTTACACCACGCACAAAGGCAAACTTGAAATGGATGAAAGACCTCAATGTGAGGCAGGAATCCATCAAAATCCTGGAAAAGAACATAGACAGTAACCTCTTTGGCATCAGCCACAGCAACTTCTTTCAAGACACATCTCCAAAAGCAAAGGAGACAAAAAGCGAAAATTAACTTTTGGGACTTCATCAAAATACAAAGCCTGTACAGCAAAGGAAACCATCAACAAAACAAAGAGGCAACCCACAGAATGGGAGAGGATATTTGCAAATGACACTACAGACAAAGGGCTGGTATCCAAGATCTATAAAGAACTACTCAAACTCAACATCCAAAAAGAAGATGAACACATCAAAAAAAAATGGGCAAGAGACATGAAGAGGCACTTCTCCATAGAAGATATACAAATGGCTAACAGACACATGAAAAAACCTTTATCGTCACTAGCTATCATGGAAATTCAAATCAAAACGACACTGAGGTACCACCTTACACCAGTCAGAATGGCCAAAATTAACAAGACAGAAAATACTGTTTCCCACTGTTGGTGGGAATGCAAGTTGGTGCAGCCGCTTTGGAAAACAGTGTGGAGATTCCTTAAAAAATTAAAAATATAGAGATACTCTATGACCCTGCAATTGTACTACTGGGTATTTACCCCAAAGATACAGATGTAGTGAAAAGAAGGGCTATATGTACCCCAATGTTCATTGCAGCAATGGCCACAATCACCAAACTGTGGGAAGAGCCAAGGTGCCCTTCAACAGATGAATGGATAAAGAAGATGTGGTACATATATACAATGCAATATTACGCCTCCATCAGAAAGGATAAATATCCAACTTTTGTAGCAACATGGACTGGATTGGAAGAGATCATGCTGAGTGAAATAAGCCAAGTAGAGAAAGTCAAGTACACATGGTTTCACTTACTTGTGGTGCATAAGGGGTAATATAGAGGACAGTAGAAGGAAAGGAAATGGGAAGTAGGATAATTTGGAGAGAGAAATGAAGCATAAGAGACTTTGGACTCAGAAACAAACTGAGGGTCTTGGAGGGAAGGGGGTGGGGGGGACAGGAGAGTCTGGTCGTGGGTACTGAGGGCACATATTGCATGGAGCACTGGGTGTGGGGCATAAACAATGAATCTTGGAACATTGAAAAAATAAAATAAATTTTAAAAAAGAAAAGAAATAGTACTCAAAAAATAATAGCTGAAAACTTCTAAAAATATAGCAAAAGAAATAAAACTATACACTCAAGTAACTGGTGAAACTTAAACAGAATAAACTCAATAATGTCTACACCAAGACACATCAGAGCCAAAATTCTGAAAACTAAAGATAAAGAAAAAAATTTTAAAAACAGTGAAAGAGAAATAACATATTCACTGTAAGAGGGAAAATGATTTGAATGGCAACAAATTCCTCATGAAAAAATCAGAAAAGCCGGAAAGAAATGGACAAGTCCAAGTACTGGAATGAGAAAAAAAATCACTCCAGAATTCCACATTGAGTGAAAATATCCATTAGAAATAAAGAAGAAATCAAAACATTCTCAAAGAGAGAAAAACTAGGAATTTCTCTCTAGCATAATTACCCGAAAAGAATGGCTAAGCAAAGTTCTCTAACCAAAAGGAAAATGATAAAATGAGGAATCTTGGAACATCGAGAAGGTAGAAAAATACAGTAACCAAAAAACTGCGGGCAAACACAATAGACTTTCCTTCTCCTGTTGAGTTACCTGAATTATGTTCAAGAGTTGCAGATCAATTATAATAACATGATTTTAAATGCGTGATGAGAAAATGTCTAAGACAAGTATCAGTGAGAGAGGAGAAAGAGATGTAAGAGGTAAAGTTTCTATACTCCAAGAAGACTGGAAAAATTACACCAGTAGTCTGTGATAAATTATATCTACTTAATTTAATACCTACCACAGTCACTAATAAAGTTATACAAAGAGGTGTTCAAAAACAGAATAGCTATATCAAAATGAAATTCTTAAAACTTGCCCATGTTACCTACAGAATTGGCAAGGAAGAGAGAGGGAAAAAATAAGACAGAAAAAACTAACAGAAAACAAAAAATAAGATGGCTTAGACATAAGCCTTAACATTCTAAATAATTGCATCAACAACTACAAATGTTCCAAATATTCCAATTCAAAGACAGAGGAACAAAGTGGATTGAAAAACAAATACCAGATATATGCTGGTTACAAGAAACATTCAAATTACAATGATATAGTTATGTTTAAAGCAAAAAAAAATGAAAAGAAAAGCAGAAGTGGCTATATTAATAACAGTTTTAAAAAACTTTAATGCAAAAGAAATTATCCGAGACTGAGGGTCATTACAAGATGATAATATAGTCTATCTATTAAGAAGATATACAATACAGCAGGAAAATGTGCAAGGCAAAAACAGACCTAACTGAAAGAATGAATAGGGAAATCTGCAATTACACTTGAAATTTCAATACTTCTCTGTCAATAATTAATAGAAAATCAGGATGAAAAAACAAGTGATGATATAAAAGAAATTAATAACATTGTATGCCAACAGAATCTAGTCCACATTTATTAACTATTCTACCCATCAGCAGAAGAATACACATTTTTTTCCAGTGCCCATGGAACATATAACAAGATAAACTATATTCTGAACTATTAAATAAAACTTATCAAATTTAAAAGAATTGAAACTATGCACTCTTCTCCAACCACATGAATCAAAATAGAAATCAATACCAAAAAGACAAGAGGAAATCTCCAAATGTGTGGAAACTTAAAAACATACTTCTAAGATCAAATCAATAATCAAAAATCTCCCAAAAAAAGAAAAGCCCAGGACAAGGGCTTCATGGGTGAATTACACAAATTATTTTAAAAATCAATGTAATCCTTCTTGAACTCTTGCAAAAACTGAAGAGGGGGAACACTTCGAAACACATTTTATCAGGCCAGCATTACTCTTATATAAAAGCAAAAAAAAAAAAAAAGCGCACTACAAGGAAAACATATTTCAAGGCAATATCCCTGAAGAACATAAATACAAAAACCTCAACAAAATACTAGCAAACTAAAGTCAACATCACATTAATGGGATTATACACAATGATCAAGTGGGATTTATCCCTGGGATGCAAGGATGTTTCAACATACATAAGTCAATAAGTATGATACTCCATATTAACAGAATAAAGAATTAAAAACATTATCATCATAGATGCAGAAAAAAGATGTAACAAAATTCAATATCTTTTCATGATAAAAAACTCTTAACAAATTAAGAATATAAGGAATATACAAAACATAGTAAAGACCACCTATGACAAGGCAATAGCTAACATTACACCCAATGGTGAAAAAGTGAAATCTTTTTCTCTAAGATCAGGAACAAGACAAGGATGCCTATTCTCACCACTTCCATTCAACACGTTACTGGAAGTCCTAGCCAGAACAATTGGACAAGCAAAAGAAACTGAAGGTATTCAGATTAGAAAGGAAGAAATTAAATGATGATATGATCTTATATATAAAATAGCCCTAAAATTATGGTAACCAACACAACACACACAAAAAAAACTTTTTCAAGAAAAAATTTAAAAATAAATTTAAAAAATAAAAAGTCCTAAAAAGTCCACCAAAAACTGTTAGATTTAATAAAGGAATTTAGTGAAGGAGTAGGATACAAATTCAACATACAAAAATCAGTCACATTTCTATAAATTAACAATAAAGAAAAAAGATGTGAAAAGGAAATTAAGAAAATACTTCCATGTACAATAGCATCGAAACCAGTAAAATACTTAGGAATAATCTTAACTGGAAACTGTAAGACACTGCTTAAAAACAAAACAACATCTACAACTACAAAAATGCAAGTAAGGGGCACCTGGGTGGCTCAGTTGCTAAGCATCTGCCTTCGGTTCAGGTCACAGTCCTGGAGTCCAAGGATCAAGACCCGCATTGGGCTTCCTGCTAGGCAGGAAGCCTGCTTCTCCCTCTCTCACTCCCCCTGCTTGTGTTCCCTCTCTAGTTGTGTTTCTCTCTGTCAAATACATAAATAAAATCTTTACCAAAAATGAAGGAGAAGGAGAAGGAGAAGGAAGAAGAAGAATTATAAATTGGAAAAATTAATATTGTTAAAATTTCTGTACCACTCGAAGTGTTTTACAGATTCAGTGCAGTTCCCATCAAAATTCCAATGACATTTTTCACAGAAATAGAAAAATCTATGGAACCACAAAAGACTCCAAATAAACAAAGCAAACATGAGAAAGAATAAAGTTGAAGGCATTGCACTTCCTGATTTCAAGCTTTATTATAGAAATATAGTTAAATCAGGCATAAAAACAGATACATAGGACAATGGAACAGAGTAGAGAGGTCTGAAACAAATATACACATGTAGGGTTAACTAGTCTTTGACAAGAGTGTCAAGAATACATAAAAGAAAAAAGATAGTCTCTTCAACAAATGCTGTAGAAAAAACTGGATATCTATATCTATGTGCAAAAGAATAAAATTGGACTTACATACCATACACAAAAATTAACTCAAAATTAATTAAACACTTAAATGTAAGACCTGAAATTGTAAAAATCCTAGAAGAAAACAAAGGGGAAAAGCTCCCTAACACTGGTCATGGTAATAATTTTTGGATTGTGACACCAAAAGCATAGGCCACAAAGGCAAAAATAAATAAGACTACAACAAACTAAGAAGCTTCCATACAGCAAAAGAAACCATCAACAAATGAAAAGGCAATAAGGGATGGGAAAAAAAAAAATATTTGCGAATCGTGTTATCTGCTAAGGGGATGATACATAATGAAAAATACTAATAAACTCCTATAACTCAATGGCAAGAAAAACCAAATAATCCAATTTTTAAAGTGGGGAAAGGACCTGAATATATATTTTTCCAAAGAAGACATACAAATGGCTAAGAGGTACGTGACAAGGTGCTCAACATCACTGATCATCAGGGAAATGCAAATCAAAACTACAATGAGATATTACCTCACACTTGTTAAAATGGCTGGTATCAAAAAGACAAGAGGTAAGTGTTGGAGAAAACGTAGAGGAAGGGAGTTTTTGGACATTGTTGTTGGTGTGAATGTCAACAGTTATGGAAAACAATACGAAGTTTCCTCAAAATATTAAAAATAGAACTACCATATGATCCAGAATCCTACTTCTGGGTATATATATCCAAAGAAAATGAGACTGGTATTTCTAAAAGATGTCTGTACTCCCATGCCCATTGCAGCATTATTCATAATAGCCAAGATACAGAAACAACCTAATTTATTTGTGTGTCTAGAGACAAATGAGTAGATTAAAACTGATTAGATAGACAGATATGGATATATATATAATGGAATATTATTCAGCCACAAAACTGACCTGCTGCTGTTTGCAAGAAGTTGGATGAACTTGGAGGACATTATGCTAAGTAAAATAAGCCAGACACAGAAGAACAAATATAGCATGATCTCGCTTATATGTGGAATCTAAATAAGTCAGACTTGGAGAACCAGAGAGCACAGTGCTTGCCAGGGGCGTTTCTGGGCAGTGGAAATGAGGAGATATTAGTCAAATGGTCTAAACTTCCAGTTGACAAATGAATAAGTTCTGAGTGTATAGCATGGTGACTGTAGTTAGTAATACTGTATTGTGTACTCCATGCTAAAAAAGTGTTCTCAAGGGACGCCTGGATGGCTCAGTTGGTTAAGCAACTGCCTTCGGCTCAGGACATGATCCCGGAGACCCGGGATCAAGTCCCACATCGGGCTCCCTGCTTGGCAGGAAGCCTGCTTCTCCCTCTCTCACTCCCCTTGCTTGTGTTCCCTCTCTGGCTGTGTTTCTCTCTGTCAAATAAATAAAATCTTTAAAAAAAAAAAAAAAGTGTTCTCAACACACACACACACACACACACACACACACACACAAATGATATGTGAGGTGACAAATGTATTGATTAAATTGACCAGTGCTAATTATTTCATAATGTATAAGTACATTAAGTCATCAAATTGTACATCTTTAAGAAACCACATGGTAAAACTTAAACATACACGATTTTCATTTGTCAATTATACCTCAATAAAGCTAAGGGGAAAAACACACACACACCCTTTTTCTTTTTTTTTAAGCTTTAAAAAGTTGTGTATCAGGTCCCTTTTTGTGTTATGACAATCTTAATAAATGTAGATGTGTTCTGACTTTACTTGCAAGTAAAATAAATTTTTAAGTTAATTGATTAGATAAAAAATAGCATTTTTAATTATGTTCAGTTAGCCAATGAATAGAAAAAACATACTCCTAAATTATGTATGGGTCAAAGAAGGAGACTCAAGGAAAATTTAAAAATAAATTGAACTAAATGAAAATAAAAATATGCTAAAACAATATTTCTGAGACACAGCTAAAGCAGTTCTGAGAGGGAACTTGATGGCACTCAAAGTATGTATTAGAAAAGAGGGAAAGTCTTAGGTCAATAAGGTAAGCTCCTATCTCAAGAACCTAGAAAAAGAGCAAGATACACCAAAAACAAGTAAAAGAAAGAAAATGATAAAAAAACAGAAATAAAAGAACTTCAAAACAGAAAAACAATAATCAATAAAATAAAGAGCTTGTTCATTTAAAAAATCAATAAAATTGACAACTCTCTAGCAAGATTGACAAATTTAAAATGGAACACACAAATTTCCAACATCAGGAATGAAACAGGGGTTATCACTACAGATCTGGCAGACAATAAAATGATTAAAGGAAATACAATAAGAATTCTACACACATACATTTGAACTCTACACAACTTACCTTACATGGGCAATTCCTCAAAAAATACAAACTCATGCAATTTGAAATAAATAATATGAATAGCCTAATAACTATGAAGATAATCAAAGCCATAATTTAAAAGTTACCAAAAAAGAAATCTGCTCAGCCAGACGTTTTATTGGAAAATCTACCAAATATTTAAAGAAGAATTAACACGAGTTCTACACAATTTCTTTCGAATAAGAGGAAGGAACATGTCTTAATTCATTTTACAAAGTTAGTAATATCCTAAAGTCAAAATCAGAAAAAGTGTAAAAACAAATCAATTTAAAAACTAGAGACCAGGGGTGCCTGGGTGGCTCAGTCGTTAAGCATCTGCCTTCAGCTCAGGCCATGATCCTGGAGTCCCTGGATCAAGTCCCACATTGGGATTCCTGCTCTGCGGGAAGCCTGCTTCTCCCTCTCACACTCCCCTTGCTTGTGTTCCCTCTCTAACTGTGTTTCTCTCTGTCAAATAAATAAAATCTTAAGAAAAAAAAAAAAAACTACAGACCAAACTCTCTCAAGAATATAGATACAAAACTTTTTAACAATATATTAAAAGAATCATATATCATGGCCACATGGGGGTTTATTCCAGGGATGGGATGTTTGTTTCATATTCAGAAATCAATCAATATAACCCATCTTTCAACAGACTAAGGGGAAAAAAATCATGCGATAATGTAACTGATGCAGAAAGCTGTTGACAAAATGAAATATCATTTTATGATTAAAAACTCAAAAAGAGAAATGGGGGGACTTGAACAACTTGATAAGAGCATCTCTTTTTAAAATACTATAGCTGAAATCATACATAACAATAAAGACTGAATATATTTTCCCTAAGATTGGGAACATGGCAAGGATGTCGACTTTCATCACTCTTATTCACATGGTCCTGGAAGTTCTAACCAGTATAGTAAGGCAGGAAAAAACATACAGATTGGAAAGGGAGAAATACAGCTGCCCTTATTGGCAGATGAGATGATTTTGTACATAGAATATCCCAAGGAATTTACAAAAATACTCCTAGAACTAGTAAGTGAAGTTAGCAAAATCACAGGACAAAAGATAAATATACAAAAATAGTTTGATTTCTTTATTCCACCAATAAACAAGTGGGCACCAAAAATGAAAATACAATACCATTTGTATCACTAAAATGTGAAATATTTAGCTATAAACCTAACAAAACAAGTATAGGATTCAGATACAAATACAAATGCCACTGACAGAAATCAAAGGTCTAAATAAATAGATACTGTGTCCATGGATTGGTAGATTCAACATTGGAAAACAAATTCTCCCAAAAACAATATACATGTTTAATGCAATATCTATCAAAATCTCAACAAGTAATTTTGTAGGTATAGACAAAGTAATTTATAATTTATAAGCAAAGGCAGAAGAACTAGCAAAGTCAAAATAATTTTGAAAAAAGAATTGGGTGGGGGGATGTGGGTAACTAGGTGATGGGAATTAAGGAGGGGACATGATATGATGAACACTGGGTGTTATATTCCACTAATGAATCACTGAACATTATATCAAAAATTGATGATGTACTATACCTTGGCTAATTGAATTTAAATTTAAAAAAAGAAAAAAGGAGAACTAACTGAGATTGGTCAGTGTACTGAATTTCAAGACATACAGCTGTGGTAGTCACAACTATATGGTCTTGGCAGAAGAATGGACTTATATATGAAACAGAATGGAGAACCCAGAAGACTCACACATGTGGCCAAATAATTCTGGCAAAAGAAAAAAAATAAGTTTAGTAGAGGAAAGACAATCCTTTCAACAAATGGTACTAAAATAAAAGAATAGCCATGGGCAAAAACCAAACCTCAACCTAAACATCACATCTGATACAAAAAGTAAGTAACTCAAAATGGATCCACCCTAAATTTGAAATGTAACATTACAAAACTTTTTGAAAGAAACATAGGAGAGGGCGCCTGGGTGGCTCAGTTGGTTAAGCAACTGCTTTCAGCTCAGGTCATGATCCCGGAGACCCGGGATCGAGTCCCACATCAGGCTCCCTGCTCGGCGGGAAGCCTGCTTCTCCCTCTCTCACTCCCTCTGCTTGTGTTCCCTCTCTAGCTGTGTTTCTCTCTGTCAAATAAATAAAATCTTTAAAAAAAAAAAAAAAAGAAAAAAAAAGAAACATAGGAGAAATCTTCTGGATCTAGGAATGGAAAACGAGTTCTTAGATTTAAAGCACAATCCATTAGAGATTAGAGGAAAAATTGATCAATGGGACTTCATCATAATTAAAACCTTTTGCTCTGTAATAGACTCCATTAAGAGGGTGAAAAGAAAAGAACTACAGGTTAGAAGTAAACATGTGCAAATCATATACTTGACAAAAGGACTTACATGGAGAATAAATAAAGAACTCAAAAATCAACATTATGGGAGCAAGATGGCAGAGGAGTAGGAACCCTAGATATCACCAGGTCCCAGGAGTTGAGCCGAATGGTTATCAAACCAGTCGGAACACCTACAGACTCAACAGGAGATCTAAGAGAAGAAGAGCAGCAATTTTAGGAACAGAAAACTGACCACTTCTTGGAAGGTAGGATGTGCAGAGAAGTGAATCCGAGGCAACATTAGAGCAGACAGACTGAGGGGGGAGGGGTCAGCTCCCTGCCAGTGGTAGAGCAGCGGAACACAAAATTGGAACTTTTAGAAGTCAGCTCCACTGAGGGATGTCACCCCAAAGGCTAATCAGAGGATGGTATTATAGGGTGTGCTCAGTGAATCATTGCCGACACCATTAAGGGTTAAACAATGAGAGGATTATTAGAGCTGGCCAGTGACCACTCACTAGAGTCCAGGCTCTGCGAGGGCCCCGACCCTGGGATGCTCTGGGTTTTTAGAGAGACAAAACCTGCCCTGTTGATCAGGTTTCCAAAGAAACAAAACAAACCCTGGTGGGTATGTCTCCAAAGAAACAAAACATATCCAGGTGGGTATATCTCCAAAGGAACAGAACATATCCAGGTGGACACGTCTCCATTCAATAGCACAGCGACAGCAGTAAGCTTATTTTACAGAAGCAGGAGTAGCTGATTATGCATGATAGCACAGTGGGGTGATTTATTATTCCTTTGTAATCCGCCAGGGCCAGTTGGGTGCTTTCCAGCTTCAAGTTCTGGGAAATGTTTATATTGCTGGGATAACCTAGGGGCAGATGTCCTAGTTAGCCTCACAACCGCCATTTTGGGTATCTGGTGACCATTTAAAAATGGAACACTTACAGGGACAGTGTGGTCTCAGGACCCACGGGGTCACAGAAGGACCCTGGGTGCCTGAGCATGGCTGAACTCCCACATATTGGAGCAGGGAAACCAGCTGTAGAGACAGAGCCAAGGAGTGGGCTCTCAGCTCGGACTTACCTTAAACTGTGATCCAAGGTGCAGTCGGGCCACTGCTCTTCAAGCAGGGACCCTGAATGTGGCAGATTGGGAGAGACTCCCTCCTTCCTCCACTGACAGAAGTGTCACCAGAGCGCGCTGCAGGAATCTGCTGGGATTGGAGACTCCAAACGGGGTCCAGCGCCAGAGATAGAAACGCTCAGTCACAGGCTGGGTGAGCACGAAGTGCAGCAAGAGTCTAGAGAGACAGGCGGGATTGACTGCTTCTCTCCGGCACACTGAGGAGTGGGGCCCCGAGCTCTCTCAGCTCCTCCCGGCAGGAGACTGTGAGGCCGCCACCTTCATTCCCCGCCTACAAAGCTGTATCGAAAGTGTTCAGGGAACAAAAGCTCTGAAAGACAACTTGAGCAGATTGCTTACTCTGGCCCCTGGCAAGGGCTGGGCAGTTCCGCCTCCAGCAAAGACGTTTGAGAATCAATACAACAGGCCCCTCCCCCAGAAGATCAGTGAGAACAGCCACCCAAGATCAAGTTCACCTATCAATGAGAACTGTGGAACTCCAAAGCTAGGTGAACACAGCACATAGTGTTCATGGCTTTTTCCCCATGACTCTTTACTCTTCGAAGTTAAGTTTTTTTAATTTTATTTTTTCTTATTCAATTTTTTAATTTTTTCTTTCCTATTTTAAAATATTTTAACTATTTTATCTTATCAATATCTTTTTAAAAAAATGTTTTTGAATTTTCATTTTTAGTCATATTCTATAGCTTCATTGAATTTAAGCTTTTTTTTTTAAGATTTTATTTATTTATTTGACAGAGAAACACAGCCAGAGAGGGAATACAAGCAGGGGGAGTGAGAGAGGCAGAAGCAGGCTTCCCCCTGAGCAGGGAGCCCAATGCGGGGCTCAGTCCCGGGACTCCAGGATCATGACCTGAGCCGAAGGCAGTCACTTAACCAACTGAGCCACCCAGGCGCCCCTAAGCTTATTTTTTATATAGGTTTTTCTTTCTTTAAAACTTTGGGATACAGTTTCTGCCAATAGATAAAAATATACACTAAATCTAGTACATGGCTTTGTTCTAGTCTTGAGCCTCATCACATTCTTTCCTCCATTTTTTTCTTATTTCTTTTTCAGCCAACTTCTTTTCTTATCAATTCCTTTTTCAGAATCTTTTTTAATTTTCATCTTTAGAGTCATATTCCATCCCTTCATCCTGTATACCCTTATTTTTGTACATATAAATATTTCTTTCTTTAAAATTTTGGGAGGCAGTTTCTTCTAACCAAAATACACCCAAAATCAAGTGTGTGGCTCTGTTTTATTCGCCAGTCTAATCATATAGAGAGAGACAGATAGTAATAGATAGATATTTTTTTTTCTTTCTTCTTCCCCAAGTTTCAGGTCTCTTCTGATTTGGTTACTGTATATTTTTCTGGGGTTGTCACTAGCCTTTTAGTATTTTGTTCTTTCATTCATCTATCCTTATCTGGATAAAATGACAAGGTGGAAAAACCCACCTCAAAAAAAAAAAGAATAATAGGCCAGTAGGCAGTCCTGACAGCTAGGGACCCAATCAATAGGGACATTAGTAATATGTCAGAACTAGAGTTCAGAATAATGATTATCAAGGTGCTAGCTGGGCTCAAAAAAAAGCATGGACGATATTAGAGAATCCCATTCTGGATAAATAAGAGAACTAAAATCTGCCCAAGTTGAAATCACAAAATCTATCAAAGAGGTGCAATCAAAAATGGAGGCTCTTACTGCTAGGACAAATGAGGCAGAAGAGAGAGTCAGTGATATAGAAGACCATATGATGGAAAATAAAGAAGCTGAGAAAAAGAGAGACAAGCAACTACTGGACCACGAGGGGAGAATTCAAGAAATAAATGATACCATAAGATGAATTTTAGAATAATTGGGATCCCAGAGAAGAAGAAAGGGAGAGAGAGGCAGAAGTTACCTTAGAGCAAATTATAGCAGAAAATTTCCCTAATTTGGTGAAGGGAACAAGCATCAAAATCCAGGAGGCACAGAGAACCCCCCTCAAAATCAATAAAAATAGGTGAATACCCCATCATAGTAAAACTTAGAAGTCTGGGTGACAAAGAAAACTCCTGAAAGCAGCTTGGGAGAAGAGGTCTGTAACATACAATGGCAGAAATATTAGATTGGCAGCAGACCTATCCACAGAGACCTGGCAGGCCGGAAAAGACTGGCATAATATATTCATAGAACTAAAAGAGAAAATATGTAGCCAAGAATACTATATTCAGCTAGGCTGTCACTGAAAATAGAAGGAGAGATAAAAAGCTTCCATGAAAACAAAAACTAAAAGAACTGGCAAATACCAACCAGCCCAACAGGAAATATTGAAAGGGGCCCTCTAAGCAAAGAGAGAGCCTAAAAGTAACAGACCAGAAAGGAATGAAGACAATATACAGTAATAGTCACCTTACAGGCAATACAATAGCACTAAATTCATACCTTTCAATAGTTACCCTGAATGTAAATGGGCCAAATGCCCCAATCAAAAGACACAGGGTATCAGAATGGATAAAAAAATAAGACCCATCAAAATGCCATCTCCAAGAAACTCATTTTAGACCTAAAGACACCTCCAGGTTTAAAGTGAGGGGGTAGAAAACAATTTACCACCCTAATGACATCAAAAGAAAGCTGGGGTGGCAATCCTTACATCAGACAAATTATATTTTAAGCCAAAGACTATAGTGAGAGATGAGGAAGGATACTATATCATATTTAAAGGGTCTGTCCAACAAGAAGATCTAACAATTTTAAATATCTATGCCCCTAACATGGGAGCAGCCAATTATATAAACCAATTAATAACTAAATCGAAGAAACACATTGACAATAATACAATAATAGTAGAGGACTTTAACATCCCCCTCACTGAAAGGGACAGATCATCTAAGCAAAAGATCAACAAGGAAATAAAGGTTTTAAATGACACACTGGACCAGATGGACATCATGGATATATTCCAAACATTCCATTCCAAAGCAACAGAATACACATTCTTCTCTAGTGCACATGAAACTTTCTCCAGAATAGACCACATCCTTGGTCACAAATCAGGTCTCAACCTGTACCAAAAGATTGGGATCATTTCCTGCGTATTTTCAGACCACAATGCTTTGAAACTAGAATTTAACCACAAGAGGAATGTTTGAAAGAACTCAAATACATGGAGACTAAAGAGTATCCTACTAAAAAATGGATGGGCCAATGAGAAAATTAAAGAAGAATTTAAAATTCCACGGAAACAAATACAAATGAAAACACAACTGTTCAAAATTTTTGGGACACAGCAAAGGCAATCCTGAGAGGAAAGTATACAGCAATACAAGCCTTTCTCAAGAAACAAGAAAGGTCTCAAGTACACAACTTAACCCAACACCTAAAGGAGTTGGAGAAAGAACAACAAAGAAAGCTTAAACCTAGCAGGAGTAGAGAAATAATAAAAATCAGAGCAGAAATCAATGGAATAGAAACCAAAAGAACAGTGGGGAAAAAAATCAACGAAACCAGGAGCAGGTTCTTTGAAAGAATTAATTAGATTCATAAACCCCTGGCCAGATTTATCAAAAAGAAAAGAAAAAGGACCCAAAGTAATAAAATCATGAGTGAAAGAGGAGAGATCACAACCAACACTAAAGAAATACAATTATAAGGACATATTATGAGCAACTATACACAAGCAAATTTGACAATCTGGAAGAAATGGGTGCATTCCTAGAGACATATAAACTACCAAAATTGAACCAGAAAGAAATAGAAAACCTGAAGAGATCCATAACCAGTAAAGAGAATTGAAACATTCATCAAAAATGTCCCAATAAACAAGAGCCCAGGACCAGACAGCTTCCCATGGGAATTCTACAAACATTTAAAGAATTAATACCTATTCTCCTGAAACTGTTCCAAAATATAGAAATGGAAGGAAAGCTTCCAAACTCATTTTATGAGGCCAGCATTACATTGATCCCAAAACCAAAGACCCCATCAAAAAGGAGAATTAAGACCGATATCCTTGATGAACACAGATACAAAAACTCTCACCAAAATCCTAGCCAATAAGATCCAACAGTACATCAAAAGGATTATTCACCATGATCAGGTGGGATTTATTCCTGGGCTGTAAGGTTGGTTCAACATCTGCAAATCAATGTGACACAGTATGTTAATAAAAGAAAGAACAAGAACCATATGATACTCTCAATATGCTACAAAAGCATTTGACAAAGTACAGCATCCTTTCTTTCTTTTTTTCTTTAAGATTTTATTTATTTATTTGACCGAGAGAGATCACAAGTAGGCAGAGAGGCAGGCAGAGAGAGAGGAGGAAACAGGCTCCATGCTGAGCAGAGAGCCCAATGTGGGCCTCAATCCCAGGACCCTGAGATCATGACCTGAGCTGAAGGCAGAGGCTTTAACCCACTGAGCCTCCCAGGCACCTGTGTATCCTTTCTTAAACAAAACTCTTCACAGTGTAGGGACAGAAAGTACATACCTCAATATCATAAAAGCCATCTATGAAAAACCCACAGCAAATATCATTCTCAATGTTGAAAAACTGAGAGCTTTCCCCTACGGTCAGGAATGTGTCTGGGCTGTCCATTATCACCACTGCTATTCAACATAGTCCTAGCCTCAGCAATCAGACAAAAGAAATAAAAGGCATCTGAATCAGCAAAGAAGTCAAACTCTCACTCTTTTTTTTTTTTTTTGCAGTGTTCCAAGATTCACTGTTTATGAAATTCTCACTCTTTGCAGATGATATGATACATTATGTGGAAAACCCAAAATACTCCACTCCAAAACTTCTAGAACTCATACAGGAATTCAGTAAAGTGTCAGATTGTAAGAGCAATGCACAGAAATCAGTTGCATTTCTATACACCAACAGCAAGACAGAAGAAAGAGCAATTAAGGAGTCTATCTGACTTATAATTGCACCCCAAACCATAAGATATATAGGAATAAACCCAACCAAAGAGACAAAGAATCTATACTCAAAAAACTATAAAGTACTCCTGAAAGAAACTGAGGAAGAAACAAAGAAATGGAAAAACATTCCATGCTCCTGGATTGGAAGAACAAATATTATGAAAATGTCTTTTGTACCTAAAGCAACCTACACATTTAAGGTAATACTTATCAAAATACCATCAGTTTTTTTTTTCAAATAAATGGAACAAATAATCCTAAACTTTATATGGAACGAGAAAAGACCCTGAATAGCCAGAGGAATGTTGAAAAAGAAAACCAAAATTGGTGACATCACAATTCCAGACTTCAAGCACTGTTACAAAGCTATAATCATCGGGGCGCCTGGGTGGCTCAGTTGGTTAAGCGACTGCCTTCGGCTCAGGTCATGATCCCGGAGACCTGGGATCGAGCCCCACATCGGGCTCCCTGCTCAGCGGGAAGCCTGCTTCTCCCTCTCTCACTCCCTCTGCTTGTGTTCCCTCTCTAGCTGTATTTCTCTGTGTCAAATAAATAAATAAAATCTGTAAGAAAAAAAATTAAAAAAAAAAAGCTATAATCATCAAGACAGTATGGTATTGGCACAAGAACAGACACATAGACCAATGGAACAGAATACAGAGCCCAGAAATGGACCCTCAACTCTATGATCAACTCATCTTTGACAAAGTAGGAAAGAATGTCCAATGGAAAAAAGACAGCCTTTTCAACAAATGGTGTTAGTAAGATTGGGCAGCCACGTGCAGAAGAATGAAACGGGACCATTTCCTTATACCACACACAAAAATAGACTCAAAATGGATGAAAAACCTAAATGTGAGACAGGAATCCATCAAACTCCTGAGGAGAACACAGGCAGCAACCTCTTCAACCTCAGCCACAGCAACTGCTTCCTAGACACATCGCCAAAGGCAAGGGAAGCAAGGACAAAAATGAACTATTGAGAATTCATCAAGATCAAAAGCTTTTGCACAGCAAAGGAAACAGTCAACACAACAAAAAGACAACCAACAGAATGGGAGAAGATATTCGCAAACGACATATCAGATAAAGGGCTAGTATCCAAAATCTATAAAGAACTTATAAAACTCAACACCCAAAGAACAAATAATCCAATCAAGAAATGGGCAGAAGACATGAACAGACATTTCTGCAAAGAAGACATCCAAAAGGACAATACACAAATGAAAAGGTGTTCGACATCACTCAGCATCAGGGAAATACAAATCAAAACCACAGTGAGATACCATCTCACACTAGTCAGAATGGCTAAAATTAACAAGTCAGCAAATGACAGGTGTTAGTGAGGACGCGAGGAAAGGTGAACACTCTTACACTGTTGTTGGGAATGCAAGCTGGTGCAACCACTCTGGAAAACAGTATGGATATTCTTCCAAAAGTTGAAAATAGAGCTACCCTATGACCTAGCAATCACACTACTGGGTATTTACCCTAAAGATACAAAGGTAGTGATCCAAAGACACATATGAACCCGAATATTTATAGCAGCAATGTCCACAACAACCAAACTATGGAAAGACCCTAGACAGCCATCAACAGATGAATGCATAAAGAAGATGTGGTGTATACACACACACACACACACACACACACACACACACACACACACACCAGAATACTATGCAGCCATAAAAAGAATGAAATCCTGCCACTTGCAGCAATGTGGATGGAACTGTAGGGTATTAGGCTGAACAAAATAAGTCAATCAGAGAAAGACAATTATCATATGATCTCTCTGATATGAGGAATTTGAGAGTCAGGGCAGGGGGTCATGGAGGATAGGGAGGGAAAAAATGAAACAAGATGGGACTGGGGAGGGAGACAAACCATAAGAGACTCTTAATCTCAGGAAACAAACTGAGGGTTGCTTGAGGGTGGCAGGGAAGGACAGAGTGGGTCATGGACATTGGGGAGGGTATGTGCTATGGTAAGTGCTGAAAACTGTGTAAGACTGGTGATTCACAAGCTTGTACCCTTGAAGCAAATAATACATTATATGTCTAAAAAAAAAAAAAAAATCAGGGGCAGCAGGGTGGCTCAGTTAAGCGTCTGCCTTCAGCTCAGGTCATAATCCCGGAGGTCTGGGACTGAGTTCTGCTTTGGAGCCTCTGCTTGGCAGGAAGACTGCTTCTCCCTCTCTCACACCCTCTGTTTGTGCTCCCTCTCTAGCTGTGTTTCTCTCTGTCAAATATGTAAATAAAATCTTTATCAAAAAATCAACATTAGGAGAAAAAACAATCCAATTAAAAAATGGGTAAAGATTTTAAACAGATATGTCACTGGAAGATGGTAAATAAGCACATGAAAATGCCCAACATAGGGGTGCCTGGGTGGCTCAGTCATTAACCGTTTGCCTTCAGCTCAGGTCATGATCCCCGGGTCCTGGGATCAAGACCCACATCGGGCTCTCTGCTCAGAGGGTAATCTAGTTCTCCCTCTCCCTCTGTCTGCCACTCCCTTGCTGTGCTCTCTCACTCTCTCCCCCTCTCTGACAAGTAAGTTAAATAAAATCTTTTTTTTAAAGTATGTTGTAAACTTATGAAAACCCCAATAAAACACTTGCAAAAATCAATAAGACCAAAAAAATAGCCAAGAATAAAGAGAATAAAAATATCATTTTAAGAGAAAGGGATAAAAGGACTAAACAAAGAAAACCAGATCGTAATAGCCAATAATCAAATAATATCCATAATTACATTTAATATAAACAGTCTAAATGTATCAAGTAAAAGAAAAATTGTCCTGTCACCTTGGATGAAATAGCATGTCTCAATATGTGATACCTACAAGAAACCCCTTCAAACATAAATAGGCAGAGAAGGTTAAAAGTAATAGAATGAAGAAAGAGATACTACAGAAATACTAATCAAAATTAAGCTTAAGAGGGAATATTTTTATCAAACAAAGTAGGCTTCAGAACAAAAATAACCACAGAGAAAGAGAAGTATCTCAGAAAAGAAGTCAATTCACCAAAAAGAAATAAAAATCCTAAAGTATCTACCAACAGAGTTTCAATTTTTTTAATAAAACCTAATAAAACTGAAAGAAGAAATAGGTAAGTCTACAATTGTATGTGGACACTTCATCATTCCTTTTTCACTAATCAATAGAAGTAGACAGAAAATCAATATGAATATAGAGGACCTGAATATTCCTATAAATAAGCTTGACCTAATTGACATGTATGGAACACTCTATCTAATAGTGGCAGAGTACACCTTCTTTTTAAAAGCCCAAGGAACGAGGGCATCTGGGTGGCTTAGTTGGTTACGTGACTGCCCTCGGCTCAGGTCATGAGCCGGGAGTTCCGAGATGGAGCCCCCGCATTGGGCTCCCTGCTCAGCAGGAAGCCTGCTTCTCCCTCTCTCATTCCCTCTGCTTCTGTTCCCTCTCTAGCTATGTTTCTCTCTGTCAAATAAATGGATAAAATATTAAAAAAAAAAAATCCCAATGAACCACCAAGATCAAGAATATTCTGAGCTTTAAAACACACTTCAACAAATTTAAAAGTATTAAAATCATAACAAAGAATATTCTCTAAGCATGACAGAATTAAATTATTAATTAAAACCAGAAAGTTTTACTAGAAAATTTCCGTATGTTTGGAAATTAAAAACACATTTCTGTATGTTTCATAAGTTTAAGAGGAAGACACAAGATAATTTAGAATATATTTTCAATTGACTACAAATAAAAACAGCATACGTAGGACACATTAAAGCAATGCCTAAGAGAGAAATTTATAACATGAAATGCTTATATTAAAAATAAAGAGGTCTCAGGGCACCTGGATGGTTCAGACGCTTTAGTGTCCAACTCTTGGTTTTGGCTCAGTTCATGATCTCAGAGTCATGACATGGAGCCCTGCAAGGGGCTCTGCACTTAGCTAGGAGTCTGCCTGGGATTTTCTCTGTACCCCTCCCTCTCTCAAATAAACAAACAAAATATTTTTTAAATGAATAAATATAGGGTGCCTCGGGCGCCTGGGTGGCTCAGTGGTTAAAGCCTCAGCCTTCGGCTCAGGTCATGATCTCAGGGTCCTGGGATGGAGGCCCGCGTCAGGCTCTTTGCTCAGCGGGGAGCCTGTTTCCTCTGCTCTCTCTGCCTACTTGTGATCTCTCTCTGTCAGATAAATAAATAAAATCATAAATAAATAAATAAATAAATAAATAAATAAATAAATAAATAATTGATTAAATAAAAGAGGTCTCAAACCAATGACTTAAGCTTCCATGTTCATAAACCAGGAAAAAAGAGAGAGAGAGAAAACTAAACCCAAAGCAAGCCCAAAGGAAGGAAATAATAAACAGAAAAAATGAGAATAGATAAATAATAGAGAAAAAAATCAATGTGACTGAAAGCTAAACACTTTGAGAAGATCTATAAAATCTTTTTAACCTCCAGTTGAGGAAGTAGTCTTATTAACCTCCAGTCTGATTTCTAAAAAACAATACAGGAAATATGCAAATTGACAAAATCAGGTACTGAAGAAGGGACATCCCTTAAGATCCTATACATATTAAATGGATAACAAAGGTGTTTAGTTTTCAATCCCTGGCATAATAAATCACCACAAATATAATGACTCAAGCAATAGTCATTTATTATCTCAGATTTATAGGTCATAAATTCAGATGGACAACTGGGTTATCTTTACTTAAAGTCTCATAAAGCAGAAATAAAGGACTTGACTTAAGCTGGGTTCTTATCTGAAGTCTCTGGGATGGAACTCCTTGGCAGCCCATTCAAGTTGCTGGCAAAATTCTTCAATATTAGGTCTGAGGTACCTGATTCCTTGCTGCTGTCTTTGGGAGTTCTTTACAGCTCCTGGAGATGACCCACATTTCTTCTCATATGAGCCCCTCCATCTTCAAACCAGCAGTAAGTAAGGCAGAGCCCTTCCAATGCTTCAGATATCTCTTACTTCATCTTCTGGTACCAGCCAGTGAAAACCCTTCTTTTTTTAAAGGGTGCACCTATTTAGGACAGTCCTACCCAGATAATCCAGCTATCTTACGATCACTCATTAGCAAGCTTAATTTTATCCCTAAAATCCCTTTTGCCATGTAAGGTAATATAATCATGGGAATGATACTCATCATATTCACAGGGAAGGAAATCAGAATTCTGCATACCACAAGTGAATATTATGAGCAATTATACACCCATAACTTTGACAACTTAGATGAATTGAATAAATTCCTTAAAAGACATAAAGCACTTGAGGCACCTGAATGGCTCAGTCTGTTGCGCCTCTGACTCTTTTTTTTTTTTTAAGATTTTATTTATTTGACAGAGAGAAACACAGCCAGAGAGGGAACACAAGTAGGGGGAGTGAGAGAGGGAGAAGTAGGCTTCCCCCTGAGCAAGAAGCCCAATGTGGGACTCGAACCCCGGTCTCGGGGATCATGACCTGAGTCGAAGGAAGTCCCTTAACCAACTGAGCCACCCAGGCGCCCCGAGCCTCTGACTCTTGATTTCGGCTCAGGTCATGGTCTCAGGGGGTGAGATGGAGCCCCACTCAGGCTCTGAGCTCAGCTCTCCTCCTCAGCTCCTCCCCCTGCTTGCACTCTCCCAAATAAATACATAAAATATTTTTTTAATTTAGTGGAATTTTTAAATCAAAATTAATATGCTAATTTATATGGAATTTCTATGTAAAGGTAAAATCTGGATAAGTCACAATTTTGTGAAAAATAACAAAACTGGAAAACTCACACTACCTTATTTATTTACTATAATGCTAGGTTAATCGAGACAGAGTGATATTGGAGAAAGGATAGACATACAGATCAAAGAAACAGAATGGAGTCCAGAGATAGATCCATATGGCCAATTGTTATTTTTATAAAGATACAAAGGCAATTTAATGGAGAACTGATAGCTGTTTCAATAAATGGTCCTGGAAAAACTGGATACCCCTACACCAAAAAAATGAACCATGCACAATTACTCAGATATTTTATACAAAATAATTCAAAATGGAATGAAATTCCATTAGAATGGAATGACAGAGCTAATTATAAAATGTAAAACTATAAAATGTTTAAGACAGAAAAGAAAATCTTTGTGACCTTGGGTTGAGATTTCTTAGAAATAAGACCGAAAGCACAATCATTTAAAAAAATCATTAATTGGACTTCATCAAAATAAAGACATAAAGAATACTGAAAGATACTGAAAGAATACATGAAAGATACTGTGAAAAGACTGAAAAGACAAGCCATGGACTAGGATAAAATATTTGCAAATCACATATCTGATAAAGGACTTATATCCAGACTACATAAAGTTCTCTCAAAATTCAGTGGTTTAAAATAGCTACTTCACCAAAGAAGTTAAGCAGATTATAAATAAGAATATGAAAGGAGGTTCAACAAAATTAGTCCTTGAGGAAACACAAATTTAAACCACAAGGGGATACTACCATTACACACCTATTAGAATGGGGGGTGGAGGGAACATTACAGAGGGACTGGAACTCTCGTACATTTCTCATAGGAATGCGATATGCAACCACTTTAAAAAATAATTTTGTACTTTCTAATAAAATTAGCTGAACCATTACCATACAACCCAACAATTCTATTCCTTGATAGTTAACCAAGTAAAATGAAATTTTAAGTTCACACAAAATTCTGAATGTGAAAGTTTATAGAGGTTTTCTCCATAATAATCATCAATGACAGGAAACAATCCACATTTCTTTCACATGAAGACTGGATAAAAAGACTATGGCATATTCATTCAAAGGTATGAATGGAATGAAATTTTCAGCAATGAAAAGGAATAGACACAAGAAAACTGGGTGTCTCTCAAATGTGTTATAAAAGAAGTACGCAAGTGAAGTCAGATCTGTCTAAGCCAGATTCAAAAAGCCACTGCATGATTTCATTTATATGACATCCTGGAAAAGGAAAAACTATAGTGATGAAAATCATTATCAATGCCAAGGGCTGGGGTGAGTGGTGAGTTTTGGTTACAAAGGGGCAAGGGGAACTTTATGGCGTAATGGAACTATCTGTATCTTGACTGTAGTAGTGTTTATATTACTACATAAATTTGCCAGAATTGTATACGAAAATACATGTATAATATGTGTCTCAGTAAGTGTATAATATTGTATATCAATAAAACTTGCATATGAATAAAAAAGAAATCTATCCTATAGACATCGACTGAGAGGCAATTCTTTCATAAAATTATTAAGTCAGTCGTTTATGTTCAATATCTCACACCTACCTTTTAAATTCCTCTTCCCCATTTAGTAATAATCTGTGACTTTCCCTCACTTCTATTTAGTAGTCTTCCCAGGCTCTCATCCCAGGGAGGCTCTATTGGCAAACTTTCTCCTCTGAGTCATCTCCAGCAATCTCCTTTCCTGATCACGAAGAAGTTAGCTCTTATACTCCAATGCCATCACCCAAATATATGACTCTCAAATCACTCTCAGGCTCAGGATGAAATTTTTTTCAGACCTGCGGTCTTTTCTTGAAGTCCTCAAATAATATCATACAAGCAGTCCTAAGACTGGTTTTGTAGAAACTTTAAGAACGAGTGCTGCAAAGAGGAGTTTCTACAGCAAATAATTCCTCCCCTGGAGTCCCTTTTACCCAACCCAGATTTCTCTTTTCTGTAGTTCTTTAATCCAAACTCTCATTTGCTTAAATCCTCCAAGCTCAAACAGATCTGGGTTAAAAATCCCAGCTTTGCTCTTGGGAGCGGTAGGCTTTGGGTAAACTACTTTTTTTCTCTTTGTTTTGGTTTCCTCATATTTAAAAGAGGGAAACGAATCACATCTTCCTCACACAGACTTTGCGGAGATTAAATGAGATAATGCACTGAGCACAGTGATCTGATACAAAGTAAACTGATAAATGTACTACGTACTACGCTGTCACTTTCATTAGCAACATTCGCTCTGATTAAGTACCCAACTAGTAACTACAGAAATGCCTATCTGCATGCCTTACTAAATGAAGATGAAGCTATTCACCATATGAAAACAATTCAAGGAGACCAAATTCTGGTTTCTAAAAGGACTGCTTTCTAATATATGGAAAACAGCAATAATAATTGTGTGATGTGACTTATTTTAACACACACTTCATTGGTAACTAAATGCACACTTGCAAATGTTACATCGGAGACAGAATGACATTTTGCCCACTTCAAATATTTAAGCTAGTATGACCCTAATTATCACAATACTTTAATGGTCTAAATCTCTTCATACACAAAAATTTGCTTAGCGCCCCCCCCCCCCGCCTGCCCCGCCAGAGAGAAAACAATGGCAGCCAGCATAGCCTATTTCATTACTATTTCATTAATTATCTTGGGAACTCAGAACTATGCTCTCAGTCCAACAACCACAGGCCACTGCTAAGAGTGACTATGGCAACCGCGTTGGTGCCCCGATCCTGACAACCTAACAGGAGACGCTATGACAGGAGGTATCAGGAGGTACCTTCGCCACAGACACTCGAAGAGACAGCTAGTGGTTGCTTGGCAACCTGCTCTCCTGTATGGGGTTAGCACAAGATGAAGTGAGGAGCTAACGAGGGCTGACATGAGTTCATACTTACTTGAAAGAGGGAGAGAGGGCATGATGCAGCCAAACATTTCCAAGAACGAAAAGAGCTCAAAACCCATTATATCCTCAGAGATTACGTTATAATTTCTGCCAACATCTCTTGTAAAGCACACCTGACATTTTACTAGTGAAAGGAGCAACTTATAAAATTAATTTCTGCCAGGCAATTTTATGTTAATTATTCTCTACAAATTCTGGATAAGCATACGTATGATTGCAATAATTCACTTAGCAGCGCCTACTATTAATTATTGATTGACTCTCCTGAGGACTACAACTTATCATATCTTATCTGTAAAAACAATAGCGTGGCATCAACAAGGAGTATGAACAGCCTTTGATTAATGAGGGAGTCTAGTCATGACCAAATCCAGGGCAATGTTCTTTCCCTATTTAAATCCATTTGGCTGTATTATATTGCAACTTAAAAGGTACTATAAAAGTCAGCCCCTAAAAATCATTTCTTAATAAAGAGAAATTAACAAATCCTTTTATAAATGTTAACTGTCATTAGTAACCTAAGTGAGACCAAAAGCACAATCCCCTACAATTCTTTGTAACTTATGATACAAGCATGCTCAAAAAGTTTCTTGGGACATCCAGGTGGCCCAGTCACCAAAGCATCTGACTCTTGGTTTCAGCTCAGACAGAGATCTCAGGGTCATGAGATGGAGCCCTGAGTCAGGCTCCACTCACAGTGGGGAATCTGCTGAACATTTTCTCTTCCTCTGCCCTAGCATCCTCCCTTGCTCACTCTCTCTCTTTCTCTAAAATAAAGAAATAAATCTTTTTAAAAAGATTTTCTTTTCCTTTCTGGAAATATATTTTTGTTTTATTGACTCTTTCTCATTGCTAATTTTACAATGAATCTGTAAAGATTATGGTACATAATACTGCCATTATCCCTACCTTATTCTAGGGCTTAGGAGATCCTTATTTGATCTCAGAAAACCTGGGAAGTCATGGAAAAAGACCAAACTACACGACTTGGAGAAGAGAGGTAGATAAATGATGAGCAGTCAAACTAATTCAATTTAGGAGTCAGACTACTTCACAAAGATCGTCCCGGCCACAGAGCCAGGAGTATTTCTAAAAGAAGGAAAGGATAAATGAACACACTAAAGCCACCACTACCTAAACGTGGCGGGAAAATGTGAAATTATTGTCATGAATTAGCTTACTAGATCCTGTTCACACGGAGCTTGGAAAGGGACTACAAATAGTGAACATTTCAGAACCAAAATCATTCAAATTACAAATGGAAAATATTTTCATAACTATCCATGCAGTTATTCATAAAATAGTTACTGAGCTACCACTGAATACAGAGTTGCATTTTAAATAATGGAGCCTATAGACAATCTTATTTTAGTATCTAGGAATAGATTTACTTTATAAACAATAAGCATGCAGAAGAAAATCAGTGACTTTTCATCCTTTAAAAATTCCATAGGTTGGGCGCCTGGGTGGTTCAGTGGGTTAAAGCCTCTGCTTTCAGCTCAGGTCATGATCTCAGGGTCCTGGGATGGAGGCCCGTGTTGGGATCTCTGCTCAGCAGGGAGCAGCTGTATATGCTGCTCTATAGATCTAATTTTCCTCAGACTTAATCTTCACTTATCCCCTGTGCAATTCTGTAACTCAGGAGACCTGACTGAGATGCACACTGGGCTTTCAGCTTCTAGGGTCGCCTGGCTGCCAGCTTGATTATATCAGCGGGAGGCTGTTTGGCGCTCCTGGTACCATTTCCAATGTTGGGGGCTGGGGTTCCCCACACCAACAAGCAATTCTCAGAACACGAACGGGTGTCACCTCAGTGCTGATTATTTGGGGGTAGCATCACATTCCACAGCTGAAGTCTTAGTCTGGTAAAACTGCTGCCCTCCCCACTTCTCCTGTGCCTGGCTAATTGGGATGTCATTAGCAAACTCACATTGTTACAGGGCTTCTGAATTAGAGGTTCCAAGGACCCCATTCAACGCAGGCCCAGGTTGTTACCTATACTTCCAAACTGACTGGCTATAAATGAGAGGTCCCCACAACCTCCTCCTCAACTTCAGTTAACTTACTAGAGTGGTCCACAGAGCTCAGAGAAATGTTTTCACTTACCAGAAGACTGGTTTTTTACAAGAGGATATAACTCAGGATCAGCCAGATGTAAGAGAGGCACAGGTGAGGACTGGGGAAGGGGCATGGGCTCCCATGACCTCTCTGGCTTGCCACTCTCCCAGAACTCCTGAGGGTTTACCAACCCAGAAGCTCCCCCTTTGGACTTTTATGGAGGCTTCATTACATACTCATAATTATTTAAATCATTGGCCAGAGGCAATGGAATCAACCTCC
This sequence comes from Spilogale gracilis, assembly GCA_004023965.1. Taxonomy (NCBI): domain Eukaryota; kingdom Metazoa; phylum Chordata; class Mammalia; order Carnivora; family Mephitidae; genus Spilogale; species Spilogale gracilis. Next base: position 43,786 of record PITA01009659.1, on the reverse strand, counting down.
AGTCCCTCTCATTCCCCAGAGGTCAGGGTGTGGGACTGAACTTTCCAACTCTCCGGTCACATGGTTGGGTCTCCTGGCAACCAACCCTATCTTTAGGTGGGGGTCCCTAGTCGAAGTATTAACATAACAAAAACACCTTTTTAACTCTCCTCCCTGAGAAAATTCCAAATATTTTAGGAGCTCTGACTCAGAAATGGGGAAGAAAACAAAATACCTAATATAAATCACAATATGACCAGAGGCAATAGTGAAAAATGGATGGCAGTAGAACGAAAAAAATAGGGTTTTTCTCTGTGCGGCCATCCTCTGCCTCCGCGATGGTTCCAGCTTTAATAGGGTGACTTCAGCCCCTGAGCTTGTTAGTGAACGTCACCTCATTGTCCTTTGTCCCCAGCTTGGGGATGGAAGTGACAGTGCACCCTTGCTAATTTCGGGGATACCTCATCACCCTCTGTCTCTAGTGCTTCCACCACCTGAATAATAAGTTTCCTACAATACGTTCTGTTTTCAATACTTGGGGCGGTTTCATTGTTAATGGTAGAACCTGATTGATACACTTTATAATAGAGAAATAGTTGGAAATAGTTTGAATTACCAATAATGAGAGCATAGTTAAATCAATTTGGTACAGTCACTTGGTAGAAAATTTTATGACTATGATTATAAAGGCTTCTTTATAGGATTATAAAGACTACTAAGGAACAAGGAAATGATTATGTTATAATATATAATATTAAGTGAATAAATTTAGGATGTAAAGAAATGTACTGTATGACTATAATTTTAGTAGAAAAATTAGAGTTTCTGTTTCAGAGTGATGATGAGATCATGGGTGACTCTTCTGTATTTAATTTTTTTTCCTGTCCTGTGATATTATTTCTATCAGTGCCATTTTGGAATTTATTTCTGAAATGCCCCAAATTCGGAGACCCCCCAAAGACGGCCACCAGAGTCCAGAGTCAAAGCCAAAGGGCAAGGGTCGTTTATTACGTGCACTCGTTACCGGTGACGCTAAGAGGCCCAGTGCAGCAGATTTTACAGCTTTTTATAGATAGGCACAAACAAATTAAGGACTTTTCGCGGTATTTGGACTCTTATTGGCTAAATATGAACACCAGCATGATCTGATTGGTTCCCGTGCTTATTAACTGAAACCACAGAGGGACACTCAGCATGAAAGGGGGAAGGGTGAGTCTTTCAAAGTAGCCACATTCCTGGAGCCAAATGGTTGGGTAGGGGGCTCTGGGTGTGGTTACCTAGCCACATTCCTGGAGCCATTAACCACATTCCTGGAGCCTAATGGCCATTATCTCTCATTCCCAGTTCCCAGAGGGCGTGGAGAGACTGACCTTGAGATTTCAGGGTGGCCATAGGAGGGCTGCTAGTGGTTTTTCCCACTTTTTAGGGTCTAGCAAGTGAGTGTACAGAAGCCAGGTGGCTATTAGAGATATAAGGCATAACGGTCCTAATTTTATTTTTCACGCTCCTCATTCCCCCCCTTTCAGTTGATCATTCCATAGTCAATCTTGACTTTACGCGCCTGATTCTGCCTCCTCCTGATTAATAGGTTGGTATTGGGTTCTGAGGACCATTAGCTGAACCCTGTCTTTAATGAAAGCTAGCATTTTATTTATGATGCATGGCCCTACTGTGAGGAGGACCTTATTACCCCAGTTAGGAGTCACGTTTGTAATAGCACATAAGCCCCTTTTAGTTGTCAGCACCTTTTCCAGATTAATACTCCAAACTTAGTAATAGCTAAAAACCCATTAAAATATGCCATGACCAATTTCAATTACCCAGAAAAAGGTAGAAGAAAGGATTAACAATCAGAACCAATTGCACACAGATAGAAAACTGATCCTAGTCACTTTTAAACATAACATGACTCAGAAGCTCCCATATTATCAGGCAACGATAAAATTGACAACAAAGTTAAGCCCTTTTGAGTTTTAGCTTTAGTACGTGGTCGGCAGGGTCCATCGGCAGCGGCGTCCATTTCGGAGGGGGGGGGGAGGCGTCCTCATCCTCAGCTCCTTTGTTGTGGCACGCGTGAATCTAGGTCCTGATGTTTTGTAATTTTACTGCCATCGGGGTGGTCAGGATGACAGTAATAGCCCTTTCTAGGTTTCCCACCTGGTGGTGGCACACCCAGACTAAATTTACATAGGGTGTGCTCCACGCCCTAAGGAGGGCTAAGGGAAGGAGATCCACCCATCCACTGCCAGTTTCAATTAGCATTAACTTTTGCAAGGTTTTTTTAAGAGTCCGGTTTATTTATTTACTTGTCCAGAACTCTGGGACAGGTAGGCACAGTGTAACTTCCAATTTGTGCCCACGGCCTTGGCCAATGCTTGTGAGACTGAACTCACAAATGCGGGGCCTGTTATCTGACCGATCACCAGAGGCAACCCAAACCTAGGAATTATTTTCTCTAGCAGCTTTTTGGCTATTATCCCTGCCATTTCGTGTTTGGTGGAGAAGGTCTCTACCCAACCTTATAAAGTATCCATATTTTCCCTGTTTCATTTTTGTAAAATCTTTCCAATAAACTTCTGGTTCCCTACTCCGCTTTCTTTTTTTTCCCATCCTGGTTCTTCCTCCAGTCTGCCTAACATTGAGCACATCTATTTACCACATTCTGAGCCATACGTCCTAGCTAGGAGAACTGGAACTGTTTACACACAAATTTTTCAAGCTTGCACGTCCCTAAATGAGTGCTCTGATGGATTTGCCTTACTAGCTTTTTTTCCAGTCCTGGAGGAAGAACTATTTTTCCTGTCCTGGTTTTAGCCCAATCCCCTCTCTTATAGTCTCATGTACATGGAGAGTAGCAATGGCATACCTGCTGTCCGTGTAGATGTTGGCGGCCTTACCCTTGGCCATCTGCAGTGCCCTGGTGAGCGCAATCAACTCCGCCTTTTGCGCCAAGGTTCTGGGGGGCAGGGCTGCCTTTTAGAGTTCCTGCTCAGGAGAGACCATCGCAGCCTCTGCATACCTTTTCCCATCCACTAGGTAGCTGCTCCTTTCTGTAGCACCACCTGGGGCTGGAAAGTCACTTTCGGTTCCTTGAAGAGAAGGGTCTACACCCGGTTACTCAGGCCTTTGTCCTTGACCAGGAGGGCCATAGCAGCAACTGTCCAGATGAGTTGGCCCTGGAATCCTTCCTGCGGGTCAGACCGCTCAAAAGTAAAGAAGGGCTGAGATTCCCTTGCCAGAGGTATGCAGAAAACACATCCTGGAGATCTAGGACGGTAGACTCAGTTCTCTTGGGGCCCAGGAGGGAGGGTAGGGCACAGGGGTTAGGCACAGTCAGATGGATATCTTCTGATCCCTTGCTTTGTTCCCCAGGGCAGGGGGTACCGTCAGACCAGAACAGTCATATCAGTTGCTGTTTACTGTACCAGAACTGGAGGCCGTCCCTCGGCCAGGCCAGACGGCTTTTCCTCTGCCCAGATTTCGGGAAACTCAACCTGCAGGGCTTGGAAAAGGTCTCCCTTTTCTGTCTCTTCCAGTTTTGAGACTGGCTCGTAAAGGAGGTATTCACCCCCTGCTGTCACAAGCATCTGCTCAGCGGGTTGTCTCAAAGTCTTTTTGTGCCATTTGCCCTTTGTACCCAGGTTTCCTCTCCAGATAATTTTTCCATAGGCCTTAGCAACAATGAAAATTGGGCTCCGATTTCATTAAAAAGTCAATTGATTTTTTTTTTTTAATCTTAACTTTAACCCAAGGTTTGGGGTGGGGTTCCGAACCATGGCCCTGCCCCTTCAGTTTCAGGTGACCAGCATTGCTGTTTTCTTCTTAGGGCATTCTCTGGCCCAGTGTCCTTTTTCCTTGCAGTAAGCACACTGATCTGAATCTCTTAGCTTTTGCTTTTCCATTGACCATCTCCTATTTGCCTCTTTCCACTTTATGTACTGCCAAAACCTTAACTACATATATATATTTTTTAGCCTACCTTTTATCCCCCTGTTGTTGACTATCTCTTCCGCTATGCTCACTAATTTAGCCAAGTTTTCCTTCTGTCTGAGGCTGACTGGCTAGTAAAGGCTAGGTTAATTGCTCTCTGGTTTTTGGGTGCCTCAGGGTCAATCGGGCTGTACATCTTATAGGCTTTAATAAGTCTTTCCACAAAAGCCCCTGGGGACTCATCCTTACTTTGAGTCACCATACTAATCTCAGATAAACTTATGGGCCTTCTTAGAGCGGCCCGGAGTCCCCCCAACAGAGCCTGGCGGTAAAAATGGAGACTTTCCCTACCTTTACATGAATCTCCATGCAGATGAAACTCATTTTGCAAGATAATCACAACTGCAAAAACTTCAGAAACAGACATTGCTAATGTTCCAATTTGAGAGTTACCACAACAGGCTTGATAAGGAAGCCTAGTTATTCTGACACACATTTCAATAGTCAGAACACTTAATGATGATCTTGTACTAGTGCATTAAAACTTTAGGTAGTTATAGCACTCATTTAAATATAACTCAAAACTTTTCATTTGTTTAACAGTACTTTCCAAGCTACTTAGTAAACCAAATAAAAGGGCCTAATAAATTAAGAAGACTTCACTTATGATTTAAATCTTGGGTAGTATGGTAAAACATTGGAGTTTTAGTGCACAAGCCTAAATAGGATTAAATGTAAATCACAGAAACTGGTTTCTCCTGGCAGCCAGAGAGAAAGCAACTGTTTACATTTTTTTTTTCCAGAGCAGAAGAACACTGGGAGAAAACCTTGTCTTTTTGAACAAAGAGAAAGTAGACTTTTAATTTTACACTTTAAAATCCATGCCAATCACATTTAAAATTTCATTTCAAAGTTTTCCCTCTACAAATCTTCTATAACTTTCCTTTGCATTTTGATTTTGTCTCATGCCATTTCTTTTCAAATAGCCATCTCATTTAGGACAAAATTACCTTTTTTTACCCTTAACAAAAATGCATTGCCATTCCTTACCTTACTTACTAATTGTAATACAAATCAATTTTAAGAGGTGGAATGGAGGCACTAATATCTTTCCAAGAAAGCGTAACAACTATATCATTTTTTTCGGGAGGTAAATAGTTTAACATCCTTTTCAGGAGGCAGACGTAATGGAGGCCAATCTGGATTAAGATATTTAGCAGCCTCTTTCTCCAGGTCAACCTCACCCCCAGGATCAAAAGGCTCCTCTTCCTCTGTTTCGCTTTCTGAAAAAGAGTCCGAGGAAGGGGACTCAGCCAGATCTACTATGTAGGCCTTAGGGGCCGATGGTTTGACAGGTCTTTTTTTGTTTTTTTTTTTTTAGTGGGCAGCACTGGCAAAGATCGTGCCTTAGCCAGTGATTGCAGGGTATTGGGGGACGTAGGCCCATAATTGGTGACTGCCTTCTTTAACTCCTTAAGCACCTTATAGGGAAGAGGTTTCCAATGTGGCTTGTTCCACTTATCAACAAAAAGGACAGCGTAACAAAATGTAGTATCCCCATCTTTTGGAAACTATGGGCAACACCGACCTATAAACTAAAAATAAAACAAGTTGTTACGGATTTCTATTTCCTTAACATAACACATTTTCTCTTTCCATTCTGAACTTTTCAAAAGACGAAACTTCTCAAACCAAGTTCTGACCTACTGCCCGGTCTCTCAACCTGCCTACTCTTACAGGCAGGTCTACAGCACCCTAGGGCAGGAGCCCATCCATCCTGAATTAACCGAGGGCTCAAGGGAAAGGGAGTCACCTTCAGGTCCCTGTTTCAATGTCCCTGTTGGGGTGCCATTTGCGGGGAGCCAGCCCTGGCAATGGTCAGTCAGGATTCCCCAAAGGTGGCGACAGAGTCGGTGATATAAGGAGACCGGACGCAAAGAAGAGTGGTGTGGGGATCTCCTACTTTACCACATACAGAGTTGTTTCCCTTATTTCCATCAGTCTTAGTTACAGTCGGCAGAATTTTGCATTCTTTAGAAACCTTGATCTCCAGTGAAGACTAAGGAGTAACCTACTGTAAACTGTTACACCAGAATTTAGTTTTCCCCGTTGGGTCGCCCACCAGAGCCTCCTGCTCATGCTGGGCAGAGTTGCTGGGGCCTGGGCTCTGACACCCACGCAGGGCTCACTAAGCCTCGGCAGTGGCCGTTTTCCTCCCGCGGGCCTCTGGGCCCCCGGGTGCAGCTTCCCTCCAATCAGTGGGTCCCGTGGCCGCAGTGCAGCACCTGACAGCTCAGAGTGCTGCTGCCTCTCTGGCCAGAAGTGCACGATCTGGGACAGTGGGTTCACTGGGCTTCTCTCCCATTGTGAACGGTGTCGCAGACAAAGACAGACAAAGGATGGGCACTCTCAGGTGCTGTCCTGCTCGCGTCCCTCGCGGGAACTTTGGGGTGTCTTAGCTAAGGTCTGTCCATATAAATTACCCCGACCAGGTTACCCCCGTGGGGGTAAATGACCGTTATGCCGTATGATGCCCTGCGAGACTCAGGGTGCAGCCCATTCAGACTCCATAGCCGAAGCGGTGGAGCCGTACAGACACACTCACACACTCAGACACTCTTCACATTTAGACAGGTTAGACACCCCTCCTGGGTGCCCCAGACTAATGGGGGGTGATCAGGCCCCCTTTAACCGCCTAGGCTAGGGATGAATTCTCCCGGTCTTCTAGCCCAAAGGGATGGAAAGTAACCTTTCGGGGAGCTAGAGGTGGGGGCCAGGAGTTTTGGCCTCCGATGGCGGGAGCAGGAATTCTTTTCCTTCGCTGGCCAGGGTGAATCTGGAAGTGAAACAGGTTAGGAAACACAATTCGCAGGCACAGGGAACACAGAACACAGAAACACAATTCACAGGCGCGCTTCAGGCCGGTCCTTGGCTAATCAGATGGGCTGGGTTAGCAGCCCCAGGGGTCCGGAGGACGTCTCCTACCGGCCCACTGGCGGCCCTATAGCGCATCAGCCAGGACCATTTGCCAGTTTCAGATTCAGACCTCCCAAGAGACGACAGACAACACAGAGACAGAGCTGGCTTACTTACTGATCGGTTTTCAGCGACCCATTGACTAGGTGTCTGATGGTTCTGGGGGGGTATCCCAGACGAGCCCCCAAATGAAATGCCCCAAATTCGGAGACCCCCCAAAGACGGCCACCAGAGTCCAGAGTCAAAGCCAAAGGGCAAGGGTCGTTTATTGCGAATTCGAACCCGGACCTCCGCGCACTCATTACCGGTGACGCTAAGAGGCCTAGTGCAGCAGATTTTACAGCTTTTTATAGATAGGCACAAACAAATTCAGGACTTTTCGCGGTATTTGGACTCTTATTGGCTAAATATGAACACCAGCATGATCTGATTGGTTCCCGCGCTTATTAACTGAAACCACAGAGGGACACTCAGCATGAAAGGGGGAAGGGTGAGTCTTTCAAAGTAGCCACATTCCTGGAGCCAAATGGTTGGGTAGGGGGCTCCAGGTGTGGTTACCTAGCCACATTCCCGGAGCCATTAACCACATTCCTGGAGCCTAATGGCCATTATCTCTCGTTCCCAGAGGGCGCGGAGAGACTGACCTTGAGATTTCAGGGTGGCCATAGGAGGGCTGCTAGTGGTTTTTCCCACTTTTTAGGGTCTAGCAAGTGAGTGTACAGAAGCCAGGTGGCTATTAGAGATATAAGGCATAACGGTCCTAATTTTATTTTTCACGCTCCTCAATTTCCACATATAAGGTGGTTCTAAAGTATAAACATGATAGATCTATGATCCCTGGGCACTGATTTTAGTCTCTGGCCAAAACATCATTTGCCCTATTATCTATAACTGAAACCTGATAAGCCAACATGAAGAGTATATTTTAAGAGTTATCAAGGAATATAAAGGTTCGTCTAACTATACAGTGTTATGTGGAACTGGTAATATGGGAGGCAACTAACATATAATGTGGGATTCATTTATTTAAATAACCCTAAGCACCTGCTGGAACCTTTGGAAAGTAGCACTGGAAAGGACTAGGAGGCAGAACATGTAAGACTGAAGATCTGAATGAGTACAAAGTTCCACAGCTTGGCACACTTGAAAGGTCATGGCACCAGCTGCCCAAAATGAAGTGGCAAAGAAAATCTACATTTGCAAGAGTTAGGGAGGGAGAATTTTACATTTCATGTGTCTTCAGATCACGCCTACTTGTGTGCACTCAGGAAAACCTTAACCATAATAGCATATTTGTGGACCTGGGGGTACCAGTCTTCTGTAACACAAAAATGAGATTGGGATCACTTTTTTTTTTTTTCAGATTTTATTTACTCATTTTGGAGAAAAAGAGAGCCTGTGTGTGACAGAGAGCACCAAGAGGGGCAAAAGGAGAGAGAGAGAACCCCAAGGAGACTCCAAACTGAGCCTGGGGTCCTATGTTGGGCTCAGATGACCCCGAGATCATGACCTGACCTGAAACCAAGAGTCCGACACTTAACCTACTGAGCCACCTAGGTGCCCCTAGGAATCCCTTTTCATCAATAACGGTTGGAAAAACACTAATAAAATCCTATTATGCTCCTGGGATTTTTTTATTCAATGTCACTACTCCCACCACCTTTCTTTAAAAGTCACTAAATTAATGGCACATGTTTTAATAAATAAAATATAAATGTGTGGGAAAAAAAAGAAAAAGTAAAAGGTATATATAAGAAGAATAAGATCAGTTTTGGAGCTGGAAATCAAACTGGATGTATTTTAACTGGTTTATAAGACCCAAGAAAGCTGAATCTTCAGTTAACCTTGGAAAAAAACTGAGAAACAACCCAGTTTACGTAGTAGAATGCCACAAGTTCAGGAGTTGTCACCCATGCTACCCCAGGAAGTAGGAATGAAGATGAAGTTTAAAACAGAAGGTTTAGATGGGAGTCTATCCAAGTAGTTCTTCCTCTGCCAGATCTCACCACCTCCTTCCAAGCAAGGAACTGCTCAGCAGAAGAATGGTGGTTTGCTGTCTGGGTTCCCGGATGTGGAATGATCGCTCACAGCTGGAGAAGGGCAATAAATAAAATTTCATACTGAATGTTGAAAGCACTACCTCTCTTCCCTATATTGGCCCTCAAGGCACAAGCAGCCAGATATAAATCACCATACTTAAGACTGAAAGTGCTCATGGGGGACAGGGTTGGTCCATGAGAAAAGACATAAACATACTGACATCAGAAACTTCTCACGGAAAAGGGCTCACACAGATATGCTAGAACAAAGCTGAAAGCCTACTAACTATGTACATGTAGATGGAGCTTCCATTCAGCTCCTTCATTTCCCAAGCTTCATCATAAGCAGCCATCACATCACACGCATTAGAATGGCTACTATAAGAAACTAAACAAGTAACAAGCGTTGAAGAGGATGTGGAGAAACTGGAACCCATGTGTGCTCTTGGTAAGGTTGTAAAATGGAGCAATCACCAGGGAAAATGATATGGAATTTCCTTAAACAGTTTAAAAGTTGAACAACTGTATGATCCAGCAACCCCACTTCTAGGTATATTTCCAAAAAAAAAATCAAAAGCAGGGTCTCAAAGAGTTATTTGTATACCTATATTCATGATGATGATATTTACAATAGCCAAGAAGCAGAAGCAACTGAAATGTCCATTTACAGATGAATGGATAAACACAAGGTTGCCTATACATACAACGGAGGATTATTCAGCCTTGAAAGAAGAAAATACTGTGACATGCCACAACATTACATTAAGCTTGAGGACATTATCCTAAGTAAAATAAGCCAGAAACAAAAAGACAAATACTTCTGATTCCGCTTATATGAAGTATCTAAAGTAGTCAAATTCATAGAAACAGATAGTAGAATGAAGGTTACCAGAGACTGAGAGGAAAGGAGGGAGAGAAAATGTTTAATCACCATAGAGTTTCAGATTTAAAACATGAGGAAGTTTGGGCGCCTGGGTGGCTCAGTTGGTTAAGCAACTGCCTTCGGCTCAGGTCATGATCCTGGAGACCCTGGATCGAGTCCCACATCAGGCTCCCTGCTCGGCAGGAGGCCTGCTTCTCCCTCTCTCACTCCCCCTGCTTGTGTTCCTTCTCTGGCTGTGTTTCTCTCTGTCAAATAAATAAAATCTTTAAAAAAAAAAAAAAAAAAAGAGGGTGCCTGGGTGGCTCAGTGGGTTAAAGCCTCTGCTTTCGGCTCAGGTCATGATCTCAGGGTCCTGGGATCGAGGCCTGTGTCGGGCTTTCTGCTCAGCAGGGAGCCTGCTTCCTCCTCTCTCTCTGCCTACTTGTGATCTCTCTCTCTGTCAAATAAATAAATAAAATCTTAAAAAAAAAAAGATGAGGAAGTTTGAGAATCTATTTCACAACAATGTGAATATACTTAATGCCTACTGAAATGTACCTTTTAAATGATTAATATGTTTTAAAAAAAAAAAAGAAATGCACAAATATATCCCCACACATATGTATGCATATGCATGTAAAGTTTTTAGAATATTTGCTGGTAGACTGAGTGAGTCATGGGCCAGAGTAGAAGAGAAATGGTTTTCATGATGTGCTTTTCTGTGTCTTTTTTTTTTTAAATAAATTTTTAAATCACATCTACATATATTTTTCAGCTAAAAAAACAAATAAAATATAAAATATGCTTGGCTCACACTCCCACTACCCCCACTCTACCTAGCAGTCCTAACCCAATGACTACCTGATCAGAATTACAAAAGGCTTGCCTCCTCAATGTGGGGCCAAGTGGGTGGTGTCATTCATACCCTAGAGCTCCCAGAAAGCTCAAGCTCAAACCAATCTCCAGCTGAGACCACATCTTGCTTAGCTTTCTTCTCTGTTTATCCTGCTTTCCTCCCCCTGTTGCCCTGAGAGCACTCCCTTAATAAGAACTTGCACAAGTGTTCTGATCTCAGGCTGTTTCTAGGGAACCTAACATAAGACAGCATTCTATATTTTTCCTTTATTGTGCTATCCCAGCCTTTGCTTGTTACCTGTGTCTTTGATTATTATTTGTCTTTGCTGCTGTATCATAAACCTTTGAAGATAGTGTCCATGTGTTTTGTTCTCCATTGTTATCAATAGTGTTTCACAGAATACCAGATACATAGTGTGCAAAGTAACTGTTGAATGAATGTTAAATGAATCTAAATGTCATTATCCTATCTCAGCCAGGAGCAGGGTTGAACCACAGGCTTCTGACCAATCCCTGGCCCAAGATAAATACAGACACAGGGATACCCATCACAAGAGGAAAGTAGAACCAGAAGTCTTGTGTTGCTCTTTGATCTGTTGACCTCTGAACCTTGTCTACTTGCCTGAACATAGTTAATTATCTGATTTTCACCTATTCTGCCTATTCTTGCTTGATTATTTCATTATATATGTCCAACTCTATCTTTTTTTTTTTTAATTTTTAGAGACAGTGTGCACATCCAAGTGTGTGAGTGAGGGAAGTGGGGGCAGAGGGAGAGAGAATATTAAGCAGGCTCCACACCTAGCACAGAGCCTGATCTCATGACCCTGAGATCATGACCAGAGCTGAAATCAGAGACAGCAGCCTGACTAACTGAGCCACCCAGGCACCCCTGCCTACCTCTATCTTAGGGCAACTCAACACCTTGGCTCATTATCCTGTTGTCAGTTCATAATCCAAACCAGTTAAATCATCTACCAAGAGGTGACATCTTCTCCAAGTATGAAAGTGAATGGAAAATTTTATGTCTCTATAATTTGGAAAATGGAAGTAACATATATCACCAGGGGAAAAAAGTTTATTGCTCTGGAAAATTTACTTTGCCTGGGTCATTTGTGTTTTATAGTTTTTTGTTGTTGTTGTTGTTTGGTTTTTTTTTTAAAGATTTTATTTATTTGACAGAGAGAAACACAGCCAGAGAGGGAACACAAGCAGGGGGAGTGAGAGAGGGAGAAGCAGACTTCCCGCTGAGCAGGGAGCCTGACGTGGGACTCGATCCCGGGGCTCCGGGATCATGACCTGAGCCAAAGGCAGTCGCTTAACCAACTGAGCCACCCAGGTGCCCCTGTTTTATAGTTTTTTAATTCTAATTTTTCCATTTCTGTTAATGTTGCTCTTTCAAATTTAAAAAAATGCATGCCAGGATGACTTTTGCTACACTTTTCATAAAAATACTAAAAAATTATGACCTCCTCCAAAATAAACAAACAAGGATAACCATTTGAGGAAATGCTTTATTTTAAAAGACAGAGACCACAACAGACCAAGAGAATAAATAACTCCAAAACCAGAGTATGTTTAGGGATATGAAAACTATCCCAAAGAAACAAATTTATATCTTGAAACAGCAAGCAAAACTAACAATAATAATTATTATTATTATTATTAATAGGAAAAATGAAAATCTTAATTTAAGAGTTTAAAGATAAATAAACTTAGGTGGCCCCTCCAAAAAAAATAGAGGAAAAATAAATGAAGAAGAAGGAGAAGAAAGAAAGTTATAATAATTTAAACCAAAAATCTGGGAGCCACTTCAGAAGATTAGACATCCAAATAACAAGACTCTCAGGCATGGAAAATAAAGGGGGAGAAAAGAAGGAGGGAAATCAAAGAAATAACTTTTTTCTAATTTCCCAAACTTGGAAAACATAAGATTCTAGGGTGAAAAAAATCTACCAAATATCAAACACAGTGGAGAAAAATAAAATCACATTAGATTTTAGAAAATTCTTTCAGCTTCTAAAAGAAAACAGGAAAATAGAAAGGACCAAAATTTATAGAAAAGATGAAAGGGTTAGAAGACAGTGAAGCATGTTTTCAAAATTCTCAAGTGATTTCCAACCAAGAAATCTATTTTTTAAAATATTTTTATTTATTTATTTCAGAGAGAGAGAGAGCACAGCTGGGGAACAGCAGAAGGAGAAGCAGGCTTCCTGCAGAGCAGGGAGCCCAATGTGGGGCTCCATCCCAGACCCTGGAATCATGACCTGAGTCAAAGGTGACACCTAACTGACTGAGCCACCCAAGCGCCCCAAGAAATCTATTCCTAAACTCTAATTATGAGAGTAGATTAAGTTAAGATTGAGCATTTAAGGTCTTAACAAATATAAGCCTATAGATACTTTCTTAGGAAGCAACTACAGAACATACTTGTAAAAAGGACACAGCAACTTAGAAAAAGGAAAATGTAGGACTTAGGAACCAGAAGATCTAGAACAAGAGAAATCTCAAAAGAATCCTCTCAGACCCAGAGAGCAGCCAACACACAGTGGAACAGGTTGCATTCCAGAAAGCTTCAACAGCTTTTCCTTAAAGAAGAATTAGTAGTACACCTACTACGCTTTAATCTATTAAAAGACTGATGTTCACATTTACATAAATGGGAAAGAGTTTGAAGGTGGGTCATTGGCAGGTACATAGAAAATTAGAGGAATAACATGACAGTTATAAACACAAGACAAAGCAAGGAACTGTGTAAGGAAGAGAAATAATCACTGCACTTAACATGACTGAACTATTATTAGAGCTTACAAAAGTTTTTTCTCTTAAAAAGTTTAGGTCATGGGACGCCTGGGTGGCTCAGTTGGTTAAGCAACTGCCTTCAGCTCAGGTCATGATCCCGGAGACCCGGGATCGAGTCCCACATCGGGCTCCCTGCTCGGCAGGAAGCCTGCTTCTCCCTCTCTCACTCCCCCTGCTTGTGTTCCCTCTCTCGCTGTGTTTCTCTCTGTCAAATAAATAAAATCTTAAAAAAAAAAAAAAAAAAGTTTAGGTCACTGTGGCCAGAATTAGTACTGGATTTATTAATTTATTGTCTTATTCATATTTATTATATTTATAGATCTAAATATTGATTTTAAAACTGTATCATTTCAAAACTGTTTACTTTTGGGGCGCCTGGGTGGATCAGTTGGTTCAGCGACTGCCTTTGGCTCAGGTCATGATCCCAGAGATCCTGGTATTGAGTCCCACATCAGGCTCCCTGCTCGGCAGGAAGCCTGCATCTCCCTCTCTCACTCCCCCTGCTTGTGTTCCCTCTCTGGCTGTGTTTCTCTCTGTCAAATAAATAAACAAAATCTTAAAAAAAAAAAAACTGTTTACTTTTACCTACAACCATAAACTACTTCTACAAAATTCCTAAAATTTCAAAAAAAAATTGTATGTGGATTGTAAGTACAATTATTTATACGTATTCTGTTAAAGAAAATGCTCAGTTATTCAGAATAATGCATTTCTCAATAATACCAAATAATAGACTTTAACTATAAATACCTTCCTAGCAACCGAAACTAGAATTTTAGAGTTTTAACTATTCAGGGTGATACATATTAGTATGTGTGTACATGTGTGTATATATTCACAGAAAAAGAGAGAGAGTTTAAGGAATTGATTCATAGGTCTGTGGAGGCTGGGGTGAGTCCAAAATCTGGACTTAAAGAATTTAATATTCTTTAAACAGGCTTCTTTTAGTTTTTAATTCAGAATTCATCCAGAGAACTATTTAACTATTTCTAAGATATCACAGCCATTACTCTCTTGCATAGACTGGAGAATGTCATGGGGATAAAAGTCCTCAAAATTGGGAATCAGGAAAAATGCATTAGAAACAATAATCTGAGAGTGAGTGCAGGTTATGACTTAATAAAGTCAATAATACCAAATTGCATGAAAGTAAAAGTCATTTTTTTTAAATTTCTTACATTTATACTATTGACTTGTCTTTCTTAAGAATTAGTTAGAATGGAGCACCAGGTATTGCATGAAAGTACTGAAACATTATTTGTGCACCTGAAGCTACTATTACACTGTAGGTTAGCTGGAATTTAACTAAAAACTTTAAAAAATGAGTTAGAACACATCATAGTTGGTAGAACATCTATGCAAGGAAGTTAAGAAAGAGGTCGAACAAGTATGCTCATTAAACTCAGGAAATAATTCAACTTACATTGTTCATTGAATAAGAAATAAAATATGAGCTTTGGAATTCATTTCAATGTCATTTTTTCTTGAAATATTTTATTTCTTTGTATAAATATGCATATTATTCTGATAATAGAGACTTCAAAAATATGATATTCACTCGATATTTAATATATAGCAATAATAAGGACATGAAATAATGGTAGCAAAATATGGCTTCTCCACATAAGATAGAACAGCAGATGAACATGAAAAAAAAAATGCAAGTTCAAAGAGCAATTTATTCCGTGGCCAGCAAGCAGGGATTTGTATAATCTAGCCTAGAGGAAACAGAGGTAGAGATGAGCTTCTGGGAATCTGATCTAATGACATAGGTGACCAAGGCTGAACTTTAACAAAAATAAATGATTTGATTTTTCTCCCCAGTCAAACCCCAAGCCTATATGCTGAATAGCCATGAGCTTAACCAGCAGGCTTCATAACATAAAAAAGGATTCAGAAAAACATCAAAGAACAACATAGATCCTTAAAATAGGATAATGACTGATCCAACTAGAGGAGGTGGTACTTGATGAAATGGTACTCACTAACATCCAGTCCGTGCAACATCCAAAGCTCCAAGTCAGAGGACTGATTCAGTTGTGATTGAATGAGACTCGGCATTAAATGAGACTCACTTATATGAGTCAATACAAATTACATTTCCACTTCTTCAGATTTATCAGTTTCTATTCCAGAAACTTTCTATACTAATCCTATAGAAGAAATATGACTGAGTGGTCCACCAGAAATTTCTGCACCCCTTTCCAAAGTGTAGACTGTCAATCAGTCCAAGGACAATTTTTTTCAGGTTCTTTGTACATTAAGGAGCCATGTGACTCGTTCTTGACAATGTCATAGTAGAAACGGTATGTGCTGCTTCCAAATGATCAAGAGTGAGTGTGAGTTCTCTCTCCTCACTCTACCAATCTGTCTGCTGAATGAAGATTCAGAGGCCCCAGGGAATAGCACAGACAGACTCAAGGCAGTAGGAGACAGGGTCCCTGAGTCACCACATGGGGGAGAATCTCATACACCAAGCAAGAACACCTGCACTGGGGCACATGGGCAGCTCAGTCAGTTAAGCCTCTGCCTTCCACTCAGGTCATGATCTCAGGGTCCTGGGATGGAGACACACCTCAGGCTCACGGCTCAGCGGGGAGCCTGCTTCTCCCTCACCTCCCCACTCAGGCCCTCTGTCGCTATCTCTGTCTCTCTCTCTCTCTCAAATAAATAAATTAAATCTTTTTTTTAAAAAAGGGGGGGGGAAGAACACCTACATTGGATTGGTACACATTCAAGAAAATAAGCTTTTATTGGGAAAATCTCTGAAACCTTGAAGTGTGTTTATTACAGAGACTAGTGGTGCCCTAACCAGTGTAGATTTATGTATGAACCATTTAGTGATGGCCTAGTGTATGCAAATAAAGCAAAGTAAGTTTACCAAAATATTGCTATCCCTCAAGTCCAAGTTCATATGCTGCATGTTATGAGAAACATTTTTTAATTTATGCATTGAGTGTTTACCATGATCCAGACATTGTGCTTAAAGCCTTAGAAGTTTTAGAAGTTTTAGCTTCTTTATTTCATGTGATCTTCTGTATTTGGGTTCCTTTGGGACACTGGCCCTGCTCACAAGACATCCCATGCAGCCTCATCTTCCCAGCCACAGCAGTGAGGAAAAAGTTATTTTGTTCCATATAACCTCCTGAGCACAGATGATCAGAAACCTTGATAAGGCTGATCAGGAGATCAGTAGTGATTTTCTAGTAAAAGTTTTTAGAAGTCTGCACACTTTGTTCTAGTTATGTGGCCTTCATGTAACATAATCTGACTCCATTTCAAATGCCTGTTTATTTCTTGTTCAGATATCCATCATTTAAATTGTTGCATTTTAGTAAGAAAGCTGTCTTCTTAGGAGTGTTAGCAGTTTATTGGCCTAGTATTTGTAAATGGTCTGTTTGAACAGTATAAATACATTCTTCAGTGTTTCAAACATAGGATTTTTTTTCCTTTTTATTTCCTTTTTTTAACTGTATAATTCCCTTAAGTTATTGTAATATACCTCCTGCCACTGAATTTTTAAACTGCACAATTTTTTATTGTGCTTCAAATAAATAGAAAAAATACTCTTAAATGCTTTTGAGGGGGGCATGCTCTGTTATTGTTTTACAGAAGTACTTTTTTTTTTTTTTTAAGATTTTATTTTTTTGATAGAGAGAAACGCAGCCAGAGAGGGAACACAAGCCATGGAAGTGAGAGAGGGAGGAGCCGGCTTCCCGCTAAGCAGGCAGCCCGATGTGGGTCTCGATCATGACCTGAGCTGAAGGCAGAGGCTTAACCACTGAGCCACCCATGCACCCCCAGAATAAGTACTTTCATAGGGCTGAGCACCCTAAGGGTCGTAAATCATTTACCAGTGCCTATCAGAACATGTCTTTAAGAGAATGCAGGGATATATGGCTCTAGAGAACCTATATAGTTAACATTTTATCAACAGCCTTAAGTTTGAGGGCTAGGTTTGCTACTTTGTTTTCTGTTTTGACAGTATCTTATGTTCTAACAAAACCTGCATATGCACAGTTGATCTATGACTTATAATTCCAAGGGCACTAAATAACTCCCATCAAATCTTAAAAACTTGCTACGGCTTGTCATACCCTTAATATGCCATCACCAAGGTCATCTAAACCCATCTTGCTTGGAGGAGTTAAGGTTCCTGAAACATTTCTCAGGTACCAATCACCCAGTAGTGTCCTGAGCCATGTATCAGGACAAAATCTTGAAGGAAAAGACCCTAGGATGTGTTTATTTTACAGAAATAATGAGGTCAGGATCATGGAGGAGTTCTTCCCCTTAATGGGATACATAACAACCGAGTTCTAAGTAGCCCTAGAGTTGAGTTAAGCGCCAGGTTCCTGAAAAGGGGAGTTACAGAGCCCTAACATTTGCCAGGAGTAACTAGTACAAGCTAAGCTGGTGTCGTATATTCACCTAAACTCCCTAAAGTATAATGCTGACAAACGTAGACAGAGTTGGCTGTCACTGTAAATAAGCGTTGATTGAAACAGTAAGAGGGATATGCTAAATAAGACAAGAGTTTGGAGAAAGGCTTTATTGATAGCCATTATATGTTATTGGCATACATACCTTGGATGGAAAAATTTGAATTAAGGTTCATCCCCCCAAAATCATTTTGAATTCTTTATACTGTCTTGACATTCAGAAATTTCAATTTAATTTTATTTTTCTAAAGATTCTCTCTTTTTTAAAGATTTTATTTTAAAAATCTTTAAATTTTAAAATAAAATTTATTTTATTTTAATTTATTTATCTGTCAAATAAAGATTTATTTGACACAGAGAGAGATCACAAGTAGGCAGAGAAACAGGCAGAGAGAGGAGGAAGCAGGCTCCCTGCTGAGCAGAGAGCCCAATGCTGGCCTCAATCCCAGGACCCTGAGATCATGACCTGAGCCGAAGGCAGAGGCTTTAACCCACTGAGCCACCCAGGCACGCCTCTAAAGATTCATTTTTAAGTAATCCTACACCCTATGTGGAGCTTGAACTTACAACCCTGAAATCAAGAGTCGTACGCTCCACCAACTGAGACGCCCAGGCACCCGTTGAATTAATTTTAGAACAGTATATGGTTTAGAGCTATCAAATAAATGTTTGTTGGATTAGTGGATTCATTAAAAAGGAACAAATGCAGACAACATGTTGTGAAGCTTACATTTGAAGAGAAAGAGGTAGATTTGCTGCTAAAGAAAAGAAATGAACTGTTCCATAACATATTTTTAGTGGGAAGTATGCGAATTTTGTTTATTTATTTTTATTTTTTTTTAAATATGAGAATTTTCAAGGCAACAGGAAGAATCTATTGGAAGAGAGAGGTTGAAATATAAGCAAGGAAAAAAGTGGTCCTTGTCATTAACAATCCCTTATTGATTAGATATGTATAGACTTTAACACTTGCTAATATTACAGAAAGTAATTTTAGACTATCTTTGGTTAAGCCACTAAATCTTATAGTTTATTGTCTTTAAATGAACTATGAAAATCAGCTTAACTGTAGCAAGTGAGTCATCACAGCCCCAGCATTATATTTTTTATAACTTGTGCCCAAATTAATGTTACGTATTTCCTTTGGCTCGGAAACAAAGCACGTGTGCATACCTTTATTTAAAAACCAAAGGTGAAACTTAAAATAATCTAGCAAATAAGTCATTCAAAATTTGGTTATTTGCTTCTGCTACTAAAGGAAAAATATGTCACTCTGTCTGTGAAACAAAGGGACCATCTTTGACAAGATAAAATTGAAATGGGTAAAATGTAATAAATTTTCATTAACCGCAGCCATACTTCAGAAACAGAGAGGAGGGGGGATGTTCTCTGAGTCTTTCGGCTCCACTTGAGGATAGCTGCCAGTCAGATATATTGAACAGTTTCACGGGCTGCTCTGCCTCAGTGAGCAAAGCTATCATAAGAAACCAGCAGAGAGTAGCACACTTTCTATGGGGCTGGGAAAACAAAGGGTAGAGCATTAGACACACACAACAAACACTCAGAGAAAAGAAACTACAAGCAAAGAGCAATCCGTCTCTGTGTGAGAGTACCGTTTTTTTAAGGTGAACTTATTCACCTATTTGAAGATCCAATTTGCCAAATTACAACGTTTGAAAATTACCGTGGTCTGATATCATAACGGGCATTGATGTGAGCAGGCACTGGCGTGTGTTCCGATGCCTTTGGCTTTGTCTGTTATTCTTCAAGTGACTGCCTGATAATCCTCACTCTTTATCTCCTCAAAGATCTCTTAAGGTCTAAAGAAATCAAATCCTTGGAGGTATCACTGAGAGACATAAGATATGCAAGAGTGAATTTCTAACGTGGAAGAGCTTACCACAGGCATCTTTTCCACTTGGGTGAAAAAAAAAAAAAGAGCATCTCTCGTTTTGTGGTCCACTTGGCAGAGCTAGATCTTTGGCGGGATGTAACAGCATGATAAGAGCAAGTAGGTCTGGTCACCGGAAGGGGTGCTTCCTAATTAACGCCACAGTGACACATGTCCTCTAAGATGCAGCCCTGTAACAGGATGTCATTTTGGCAGTAGTCGCTCTCGGAACCAAAACATAAGAAATATGGGGCATCTGTCTGTCCATCAACTCTCTAGGTGATGCACTGAAAGTCAGCAAGACCTGGGTCTCTGTCTTAAGCACCCATCTGACATCCAAAACACAAGTGCCTCCATAGCCTAAAGTCATTTTACCTTCCACAGTGTTCCTAGCAAAACTCAAAAACTAAACCTCCTTAGTTAGGATCTGAACTTGCAAATAATCCCTCAGACTTCCATCATAGTTCCTTCTGCCATTATGGAGACTTTTCAACGGTTCCCAAGGTTATTGACAAGGACTCAAGAGATTTTAGAGTCTCTCCTTTATTCATATCTGAGAGAAAGGAGTTGGTTTTTAGAGCGTTATAAGTGCCCCAGGCATTTCATTGATTTACATATTTATTTATTTTCTCCATTTCCCCCATTCACATTACAGAACAAGCAAAGGGTATAGGCCGGGCTGTACATGGGTAGGTTGACTCTGCCGCCCTTTCAGCAGTCGGTGTAAGAACACAGCCTGTGGGTGGTAAGCACCAGGAGGCTGCCTGAGTCATTGTAAGACAAAAGACACTGAGGCTTTGTCTAAAGAAAGAAGCACTTCCAGACAAAAAGAGGAAAGTGTGTCAATCACGTAAGATGGACTAAAAGACCCAGCTGTGGAGGTGCCTGGGTGGCTCAGTCGTTAAGCGGTTAAGCGTCTGCCATCTGCCATTGGCTTGGGTCATGATCCTAGAGTCCCAGGATCGAGCCCCGCATTGGGCTCCCTGCTCTGCGGGAAGCCTGCTTCTCCCTCTCTCACTCCCTCTGCTTATGTTCCCTCTCTGGCTGGGTTTCTCTCTGTCAAATAAATACATAAAATCTTTAAAAATAAAAAAATAAAAAATAAAAATAAAAAACCCAGATGTGCTAAGACCTGTCTCTTTTCTGTCCCACATTTCTCTACCCAAAGTTCAAACTCTTCTTCCCTTGATTACAGGCTCAGCATCTTCCAAAGGTCAAGAGTCTGTCCAATACTAAACAGTGGGCACATGAGGAGTCCTAATTTAAAGTCCTGAGTCTCAGCTTCTACTCTCACTGTCCTTATCTGGCCCCTTGTGATCCAACTGTGACCACTTGGCCAGTTACGCTCATTCAGCATCTGCATTCAACATCCGCCCACTGCAGCCCATCCAGCCAAGAACGGCTCTTTATTCAGCCACGTCATAAGCTGTGATGTATAAAAAAAACATTCACATGACTGCCTGAAGCCCATAGAGTCAAAGAGAGAGCTAGATTCACACCAATAGGAAAACTTGTGAACATTTGTATTTATAAACTAGTGAGCTTTATTTGACAAATCTCATGGAGGCTTTTAATGGACTCTGGACTATAGCCAGGGAAGATAAAGTAGGGGTGACAACTATGTCTTAAGTACCGTCATTTTTAAAAGAGGATGATGAAATTGCTTTTTTAGTTTCCCCACTGGTTCATGTGTTAAAATATAATTTAGATGAGACTTAACAGTCTTTAAAGTAATGGAAAGTGAGGAGCTTCGGTGGCTCAGTCGTTAAGAGTCTGCCTTCGGCTCAGGTCATGATCCCACAGTCCTGGGATCAAGCCCTGTGTCGGGCTCCTTGCTCAGCAGAAAGCCTGCTTCTCTCTCTTCCTGCTGCTCCCGCTGCTTGTGTTCGTTCTCTCTCTCTGAAAATAAATAAATAAAATCTTTAAAAATATAAAATAAAATTAAAATGAAATGAAAATAAAATAATAAAATAAAATAAAATAAAATAAATAAAATAAAAATGGAAAGTGAACCACCCCAGGTGTCTGGGGGACAGGTATTTCCACATACCCCAGTTAAGATACTGGGCAAGTCATTTAGTATTGTCTTTTCTCTCATGTCTATCAATATCTGTAAAACAAAAGATTCATGCATGTAATCTTTAGTTCCAAATTTATTGGATTCTGTTAATGACTATATAGGAGCCCCCCACCACCACATCTCCTTCCCCTGGCAACCTCACCATAACCTCAGTATAGATTGGTTATTTTCAGCTGATTCAGAGCTTGCGTGTTGTATTATATTGGCTTTTACACTGTCAAAGTGCTAAAAAAAAATTAGAGTCAATCTGGTCATGTTATACAGTACGTTAGAGCCGGCTGCTATAACAGGCAAGATTAGAAACAGATGAGAAGAGAGTTGATTTTTCATTCAAGACCACTAGCTGGGGGGAGGGGAAGGAGGGAAAACTTCAGCTACATGTGATCTTTCAGGGATGCAGGCTCATGGGGTCTCTGCTGACTTCGACATGTGGCTTCCATGGTTGACCTTAGGGTCACCATTCAGCCAAAATTTGGAGAAAACAAGGCACATAGAGCATCAAATAGGAGATTCATAGGTTAGGACTGGAAGGGTTATGTATCACTTTTGCTCTGTTCCTGAGGGGAAAGAGGTCAGATTTAGAGAGCCGTTAACACGTCTGTGCCAAAAAGTCATTTCAGAGCAGAATATGATGTATACATTCTCTAAGCCCCAGCTCAGGTCCTCTCTGTTCATAAAAACGTGCTTGGTTACCACAGGCCTCAACAGCTCATTTCCCTCTCTAAACTTTTTATCTGTATTGTGTGTTTTGACAATTCAGCATTTTGTGTTGATATGCTTGATGAAATTATGTCTCCTTTGTTAATATCAGAAACCTGGGAGAACAGAGACCATCTTAAACTTGGCACTTCCTATCTCTTACCCTCTCACTTGTCATCCAATGCACTTAATTAAAGTCATTAAATTAAAATAAATGTGATTCATTAATCTTGGTGGGTTATTTCAAATACTAATAAATGTAAGCTATATTATGGGAACTGAAGGAGGGAGCATCTATTTTTTTTTTCCCAGTCCCATTGCCAAGGACAGTGCCTGGCACATGAAGGACACTCAAAATTATTTGTTGAATGAGAAGCAAAAGTTCTATGACTCTACAGAATGTAGATCATCAGGCCCTTGTACTTTTCTTGTACTTAAATACTTATGATAAATTCTAGTCATATAATAATAATAATAATAGCTAACACTTCCATAGTGCTTACTGCATGCTAGACATACAGAAAAACTCATTTATTACAGCATTATTTTGAAATAGTTACTAATATAAGTTCCTTGTATATATCTACCTTTTAAGCCAATGCGGGCCTTAAGGGAAGCTTTGTGCAAATTAGAAAAGGCACCGGAGGCTGCACCATTCACTAATCTATATTATCAAAGAACAACCAGAGCAGAGACTTGCTCATAAATGTTGAATGGATAAATGGATCGATGAAAAACTATACTATTTGAGTGGGGTTGAGTGATAATAATTCCTTTTACTCTACTTTTTCTTTGTCTGATTTATTCTAATTTTTCTACAATGTTAATATGCCATTCAATGTGTAAACTTATTTGACAGAGACAAAAGAAACCTATAAAGAATAAGTGAGAACAAAATGCATCAATCTGGGTGAGTATATTTTTAGTTAAGAAAGAAAATTAATATAATGCTCATACCTAACATCCTTTAATTTCCAAGATAAATTCTTTCTTTGATAGATTTATAGTTATAAATGGTCATTTGTAAATATTTTTTTAAGATTTTATTTATTTATTTTTTTTGAGAGAGAGAGAGAGAGTAGGAGCAGGAAGAAGGGGAGGGAGATGGGCAGAGGGGGAGGGAGAAGCAGGCTCCCTGCTGAGTGGGGAGAACAACACAGGGCTTCATCCCAGGACCCCAGGACCAAGAGCTGAGCCAAAGGCAGATTCTTTTTTTTTTTTTTTTTTTTTCAAAGGCAGATTCTTAACTGACTAAGATACACAGGTACCCTGGTCATTTGTAAATCTTTTTATACTTCATTTCTGCAGTTGAAGTTTGTAGAGGGTGAGCTGATGATACTTACAATTAGGTTTTCATTTTTAAGTAATTATGTAAGTTACATAAAAATCATACAAAGGATTCACTGAATTTCTCCTAGTGGTAACATCTCATGTAACTGTAGCACAATATTAAAACCAGAAATTGACATTGGTACAACCACAGACTTAATTCAGATCTGGGATACTTCAGATATTTAGATTTCACTAGTTTTATACGTATGTGTATATAGTTCTATGAAATTTTATCACTTGTGTAACCACCACCAAATCAAGATACATCTAAAGAATACAATTAAGGAGTATTTTAAGATTAAAATATTCTAAATATAAAATTGTTAAATCTCTTCCCTAATGTTATCATCAGACAACCACCCACAGATAGTGAAATTATAATTAATTGCCAAAGTAATGTGGACAAATAAATAGGAGTATTCTCACCATATTTCTATTCAAAAATATATTGAAAATTTTAGGAAAAAATCATTTTAGATGCTCTCAGGATTTCTCTTTTTAGAAAGTAATCTGGTGGAGAAGATATACACAATGAATAATCATCTCTTATTTCTTTATCATGTTCTTTATCATTTTATAAATAAAGATTAGCAGTTTGAAACTTCGGAATGCTTATGTATCTCTTAATAACAGATGATGTAATGTAAGTACTCTGCCACCAGGTGGTGGTCCCGCCAATATTTGCTTTGAGATTCAAATCAAAAACTGGGAATGATTTCCATTTAACTCACTGAAATATAACCTTTCATGTTCTTCATATTTAGTTACTTTAATAATGAGATTTAGTCTAGGATCATCAATCTCCACTTTTCTTCTCAGGTTCATCTTCCATAGTTTCCCTGTATAAGAAACATTTGCTAAGTCAAAATCTGATGTGTTCACTATTTCTTACATGTTATTTCTCACTACATTTCTATATCATATTCATCTTTTTTTAAAACTAGTACAAGAATATAACGCCTAGTACATAGAGGGGGCTAAATGAATTTTCACTGTAATCCTTCATTCACTCATTCCTTGTATCTAAAATGCTTTGTCATCTCTATCCATGTCTAAAAATCCTTCAGTGAAGGCTCAATTTCAGTGTCACCTCTTCCATTCTTCCATCATCATTCCAGTAGGAAGTGATCTTTTCCTGTCATACATAAGAAGTTCTCTATTTTTAGCACAAATATAGCTCTTCCACATTTTCTGAAGTTGTAGCTTTTGAATATTAATTCCATCTTTTAATCCTCCATAGCCCTTGGCACGGTATTTGGGTATTCAATGACAATTAGTTGAATTAATACATTTCAATAACACATTTTAGAGAAAAATTTGTGAAAGGAAATCCCTATACCTATTACTTTTTCTATTGATCCTTAACTTCCTTTTATCATTTATTCTAAATTCTAACTGGAAGTCAAATTACCTACCTTAGTTTAAAAACCATGGAAGTGTCAAGTCTTCCAAGCGTTGGGTGGGCTAGACTCAAGATTCTTTAATGTATTAACACTTCCTTGAGATACTCGGTCTTTCTGATGGAGCAAGTCTTCATTCAACCTCTTTACAGTTTACTGGACATTTGGATTTCTCTTCCCTCCCACTTATTACTTGAATCAATTAAAGAGACTTGTCTTTTCCAACTCCAGCCCATCTTTGCTCAGGAGTCTCTGCTTACAAGTCTAAGCTTACTTTTTACATATAACATTGGAACTTTTAAGAAAAAATTACTCTTTTTTGTTCTTATTAAAAGTAAACATTACAAGTACTAGCTATGTTTTTCTTTTATTAGAATTAGTAGTTGGATGACCTTGAATTGTATGTCCAATAGATCTTCTTTCAGAAACACTCTAGTAATAACTTGAGTTCCCAACCTGTCCTAGTATGGAGTTCCCAGAGCTGTTTCCTGAAAGAGTTTATGTTCTTCCTAAAGTAAAGAACATTTTAAAATAAGACTATTTTAAAATGAGGTTTGGGGATGGAAATTTAAGGCAGTTTCATGACAGTAACATTGATCTCTCTTGGCAGTTCTAATATTTATGTATTGGGTTTTCTCAAAGCTAGGTCACCTTTCTCTGCAACCATTTGGTCTGTTTTAAAAAGTGATTTCCTAAAGACCAAAGACTACCTTTTTTCTATTTAGAGTCCAACTTCGCACTTTCAGAACTTAAAATTCTCCAGGCTCCCATGGCAGAGCTGCTTTAGGTCAAAGCACAGCCAGATATAAATGCCCAAATCTACCCTCAAAGGGTCTCAGTCTTCAGAGGGGTTAACAGTACCACTATGACATACTCCATAACTGCTCCACTCAACTGTTGTGACTACAGAACCCCATATCTAGATCTCAGACTTGGGTTTTGTTAGGTCTGCAAATACTGAGTTGGACAAATATTTACTCAACACTATGCCAATAGGGCACTAGGCTCTGAGAATGTAAATTTAAATAAGACATGATTCCTGCCCTTGAGAAATCAACTATATTCTGGTAATTTCTTTTCTCTGCCAGATGTACTACCCTCACTTGCATGTTTTTCCATGTCCCAGACTCCTAGCCTAACATCACCTAAATAATTGATTACCCAGACATCCTGAATTCTAGAATGTTCCAGAACTCAGTGGTGCCAAGACTCGTGACCAAAGGTTTTCCTTATAGTCTGAAACCATTGGGACTTGATACTAGCCCAACAAAAGGAATAAAAATGCTTAGCAAATACAAGATAACATTATCTGTGCTCACTCTAAGTTTTAATGATTTTCCAAAATAAAAAGAACTGAGAAACCATCTAAGTTGGTTCTCCACATGCATGCATTTTAATGTGCATAATGATCATCTGGAAGGGTTGCTGAAATGCAGATTCTGATTCAGTAGGTCTGAGATGGGGCCCAAGACTCTGCATTTCTAACAAACTCACAGCTAATATCCATGCTGCTGGGCCATGAATAAGCTTTAAGGAGCAAAGCTCTATGGTTTTTTTTCCCACTTCTGAATGAAAGCAAAGCCATGAGAGATGTTCAAGATCCAGTCAATATGGTCTTAAACTCAGGAAAAAATAATAAACATTAAATCAATTCAGTCATCCACTACAAGAATTAGCATAAATAAATAAATAAATAAAGTCCCAGCAGCTACCTTAGTGGTGATCCAGTGAATGAGCAGAGTTCTCTCTACCTAATCAGGACATAAAATTAAAGGAAGTTAAAACTATACAGCAGTTTATTTCAAAATTAAAAATGGAATTATTGTATGATTCAGTGATTCTGCTTCTGGGTATGTGCACAAAAATTGAAAGCAGAAACTCCAAGAGATATTTGTCCATCCATGTTCCATTTGTCCAGCATTGCTCATAAGGGCCAAAAGTCAGAAGCCCCTCAAATGTCCACTGAAAGATAAAGGGCACATACTACAACATGGACAAACCTTGAGGACATGATGCTGAGTGAAATAAGCCTGTCACAAAAGAACAAATATCATGTGATTCCACCTATATGGGGTGAGATGGAAAGTAGCAAAACAAACTGTAGACTTAAAAAATAATTAAGATGATAAATTCTATGTTCTATGTATTTTCCCACAATTACTTTTTTTTTTCATTTAAATGAGGTTAAAAAAGACTTCCACGAGGGTGTGAACTAGCCAACGAAACAACATTAAAGGTGTCTTTGGAGTCAGATTTGTCTTAGGAGGGTTCAAGTTCAAGCCAGCAGTAGAGGAAGTTGTAAGACTTCTCTTTATTCAATTCAGACAGAAAATCAATTAATGGTATGACTTGTACCCAGGATTATGAACAATAGGACTAACCTCTTTATAGCACACAAGCATTGTGGAGACCACAAACAAGAATTCAATACATCTGTCAGCATTGTAATTAGAATTATCCTGTGTATCTATAATCCTAGGTTTTATGTACTGGCCAAAATTCCCTGGGCCTAAGTTTCCTGGAACTGATAGCCACAACTTTCTCAGAAAGATAAAATTGTTCACTGGTGGATGAATGTCTTAAAACTGTGAGAAGTCTTTTTTTATTCAAGAAGATGTATTAAGTAATTCAAAACCCTGTTAATAATTTGTGTAAAGATTACTCTGCAGATTTGATATTTAAACTATTTGTAAGTTAGATAAATATCTTTGAGATTCAACCCCCTGATTGAATATGTAAACGAGGATGTATGATTAAACATGCAAAATATGTAATTAAATAACTGATTTTCAGTTTTCTGACTGCAAGTTGAAAGGTATAAGTTTATTTAATGTTTGTAAACATTCTTGAAATGATTTAAAAATAAGGTTCACCATATAAATTTTCATTGTTAGACTTAATGGCCTTTGGTACTTGAATTGTCTTACTTGTTAAGTTGCATATTTGAAGAATTTATATAAGAAATTATAAATATAGGAGGCACCTGGATAGCTCAGTCAGTTAAATTTCTGCATTCAGCTCAAGTCATTATCCCGGGGTCCTGGGACTGAGCCCCACATCAGGGTCCCTGATCATTGGGGAGGCTGCTTCTGCACACACACCCCTCCCACTACTCCTGCTCGTGCTCACTCTCTCTCTCTCTCTTAAATCAGTAAATAAAATCTTTTTTAAAAGTTGAATATATTGAACTTATAAACACAGTTTTAAATGTTTAAGGATAGTAAATTAATGAAGTTTGAAAATGAACTATTAAAAGCATTTACTGTTTTCTATCAAAGTTGATTGAATATTGATCAGAAGGTCCCTTGAAAATAATTGCTAAAATTTGCTATCTGTGAAAATCAAAAAGCTTAAGTAAAATAAGGCTTCAAGTTTAATACTGTAATAAATTTAGCACTAATTTAAAATACTAAGGAAACATCAACATCTTCTCTGTGCTCAAAAACCCACCAAAAAATTTCACATTGGCACTCCTAAATCATCTGAAATAGATATTGAGTCTGTTTGACAAGACCAGGGAAGTCAATTCCGAAAGCTAGTTTGATGGAGTCACGTGACCTTTAAACATCTGGTGGTCCTGCAGCAGGACAGGCTGAAAGCAGTGAGGCAGCACTGAGAGCTGGGCCGCTCTGGGCCTGGTGGAGAGGGCCCTGGTCTAGAGGAAGTCTGAGAAATGAGTTGTCAGTGCCACACTGAGTGCAAGCAACCAGCTGTGTGGCATGAAGGATTTGAAAATCAGAAATCAATTATGTAAATCACAGCTGAGGAATGGGTAAAATATCAGTGTTAAAGCTTAAAAGTGGGATAACAGCCAGGCAGATGGATGAAAAGCCCAAAAGCAGACAAGAAGCTCCTTGAGAGCAAAGAAAGCCTTGTTGTAATTCACTGTTGGACCCACAGGCCAGGCAGCGATCACATCTTACTTCTCTCTTATATCACCAGTTAACATGGTTCCGAGCAGAAAACAGGTGCTCAAATATCTGTTGAATGTAAGAAAGACAAGATAACAAGGTTTAAAAGGATTCAATAAGCAAAAGGGAGAGGAAAAGATGAAAAGAACTTTGTGCGTACCAAGACTTGAAGAACCAAAGAAACTAACAGTCTGTCCCTTGATCTGCCTTCTAGTGTGGTCAGCATGGATTCAAGAGATAATTGAAAATAAGATGATTGGGAGGGTTTGTGGACAGAAGCTACTGCTGGTAGACAGACAGTATTTTTAATCCAGATGCAGTCATCACTGAAGACCTGTATAGACCTTCAACAAGCCCGATTTCTGGTGTGGATAGTTTGTCATTCCCTGAGACCAGTATTTCTGGGAATGTGTTCTGTACACCATAAATCCTGTGGGGTTGGTAGTGATTATAACCTGAGAAAAAGGTGTCCATACAAGATTGCTAATGTAATTCATTCCTAAGCCTAAGATATTCAACTTCAGTTAACTTTTTAAAACTCCCTGGATGAGCCTATAGTCAATTTAAAAAAAAAAAAAAAGATGTGAATAGATGTTACCCTCTGCCAACTAAAAGTGAGAAGAGGCTCCTCTCATCAACTAAGTTAAAGAAATTGTGGTTAAACAAAATAAACACAATGGCTTTTTTCTTTGCAGGACTCCTCAGAGTCAATAAGATTTTTATTTTCATCATGAATTTTTAAAGGAAGTATGCCATTGTTATCTAAATTTTTTGATACTTGGTTCAAGTGACTTGAAGAAATAATACTTCATAGAACCCACAAGTCCTTGAAACCAAGGTCTACTTGGGCTTGAAAATCAATTCTTCATAAGATCTAATGAAATTTGGCTTTGTGAGATGTAAAATTTTACTTAATGTTTTAGTTCATTGAATTGTTGATAAAATCCCCCCCCAAAGAGAGCTATCATAGTTAATGATGCACCTTCACAGAGAAATGTTAAATGTAATGCCAATTTTTAAGGACTTTATAGTAATAAACAAAGTCTGCATGGGCATCTCACATTTTTCAAAGAACTTCCCCTCATTTATTTAGATGTACATAGCAGCAGAAGAACAAGACCTGTGGCATCTTATGGACAAGTCACATCTCAGCAATATTTCTTGGTTTAGTGGCCAGGCTGTGTTCCCTGTTTCTGAGTTTGGTTTGCCGGTCATGAGCCGTGCAAATGTTGATTTGCTACCTTTAACAAGTATAGTAGTATAGAAGGGACCAGGATGACCTACTGAAATGCAGATTTGAAGAACTCAATTTATACTTAAAGAATTTTTCAGGGCAACTTGGTGGCTCAGTCAGTTAAGTGTCTGCCTTCAACTCGGGTCATAAGCTCAGGGTCCTGGGTTCAAGCCCCGCATCAGGCTCCCTATTCAGCAGGGAGCCTGTTTCTCCCTCTCCACCTGCTCATGCTCTCTCTCAAATAAATAAATAAAATCTTCACAAAAAGAAAAGAAAAAAGAGTTTTTTACAGGCAGAACAAGTAGGATAGTCACCAACCTAGCACCTTTGAGTTGAGCTTTTTCCAAATGAGTTGCTCTCAGAATATGCAAAGTAAAATTTCTCCCAATTCTGTGTACTTTGCTTTCTAGATCACTTTTTTTCAACTTTTGTGAATGGCACAATCAATTAAACCAATTTCCCCTCACTGGTATATCTCTCTCTCTCTCTCTCTTTTTTTTTTTAATAATAGTACTTCTTTTTTTTTTTAAGATTTTATTTATTTATGTGACAGAGAGAGAGATCACAAATAGGCAGAGAGGCAGGCAGAGAGAGAGAAGGAAGCAGGCTCCCTGCTGAGCAGAGAGCCCTATATGGGCCTCGATCCCAGGACCCTGAAATCATGACCTGAGACGAAGGCAGAGGCTTTAACCCACTGAGCCACCCAGGTGCCCTGGTCTATCTCTTGATAAAACTAGCCAGTTGCTTCAGCAAAAATACATCCAAACATGATTTAGATATTTTCTAAATAATTTCTTTTTATGAAGTTTAGGAAATATCAAAAAGGTTGGTCCTTGCTCACATAGAATGAGTTGTCAATGCCACACTGAGTGCCAGCCAGAGTTAGAACAAAAAAACATCCTAAATTCTTGATTCTCCAGGTGACCAAATCTAAACCACTCACCAACCATCTCTTCGTGTTAATGGATATTACAGGAAATTTTCCATTCTTAAGGATGCCCCAAATCAAATTGATAATTCCATGCTTTGGGCACCTAAATGGTTCTAAAATAGTGATAGATATTGTTATAAGTTCTCCACCATCTTGGTGTCCTCTCTATAGACTGTAAATAAGACATTGTTGATACTTACAGGATAGGAATCTTGTTATATTCATTTCATATTTTCCAAGCATTTGGTACAGTGTCTGGCTCAAAAAATGGGTTCAAGAAAGGTTTATTATTCTTATTCACTTCTCTGCCTGACAAAAATAAATAAGTTTCCATCGTTTTTTTTGGCCCAATCCCAGCATTAAGCTGAGGCACTAGGATAAATCCGGCCCCATGATACATAAAATTCCTTTCCCCAAAATATTCAGAGCATCAGATAAGTTGATGACACACAGGCTGAGATAAGAGAGCACCCATCAGGGTTTTGGTGTTTTGGTTTTATAAAAACCTTGAGAAATTCTGTTTTGAAGCTGATATTTTCAAAAAAGTTCTTTGAATTTTTAGAACATTTCAATCACTGCTTTTCAAGGGAAATTTTAGTAATTTTTTCCAACTGAATGGAAAGCTGTGCTATGCAAACAACAAAGATTTTTTTCTTTTGAAATTTATTCATGTCCCGCTTCTAGGATTGCCAGGGGAATTGAATTTTCAAAAAAATTTAGCCAAGCTGAATTACATTGTGCTAGAAACAACCTAAACTCCAAAGTTCAGAAGTTTTATGTTTCCTTCTCAACTTGGAGCCCATATTTTCACATGGGTTCTTACGTTAGCTACATAAGTTTACATGACCCCTTATAGCCAATCTTATTTTTCAGAGTGTATTTGTTTTTGCTAACTTTTTAATTTCTTCCTTTAGTCTTATGTGGGTAATACAAAAGGGTTTAAATTTGCCCATGCCCCTCAGCTATAGGACAAACTCACATTTGGGATAAAGCTATACTCAGCACTTTTTAAGACATCACTTTTTCAAAGCTTTTTCTTTTGCACATTAAAAAAATGTCTGCAATTGCATGTGTTATTATCTATATTTCAATACAAGAACACTGAAGTTCAGTGTCAAATGGCTTCGTAGAACAACGCTGCCCCAAATCTAGAACTATTCAACTCCAAGGCATACCTGCACTCTACTTTCTGGTGGTTCTCCGTCTTAGGTGTGCGTAAAATCACCCGAGGTAATTTCTACACAGATTCTCAGGCACTGTTTCTGGGGACCGTGACTCAGTGGCTCTTTCTCGGACTCAGAAATATGAATTTTTAACAGCCATCCTGAATGGTTCTAAAGCAAGTCAACCACATTCCAACTAATTGGATCCCATTCCAATTAAGATTTGCCTATGCTGGCCTCCTCTCACCTGCCCCTGGAGATGAAGCAAGATCATACACATCCACAGTCTCAGGTCTACCACCAATCACCATATGGTACAAACCAGAGTAAACCACTTCCCTATTCTCCTTACCTCAAGGGATTGACACAAAGATAAAATGCCATGATAGATACCACACATTTATAACAGCAGAAAATACTATTTAAATATTTTAAAGCTATTCCAATAATTTAAAAAAAACGTAAAATGCAAGCTTATTTGTATGCCTTAATACAAGGTTGTCCAATCACAATATTGCAAAGAAGAGTTGGATGTGCAGTCTGCATTTATAATCACTTCAATCTACTTTGCCTTCATCTATAACCACTATGGAGTGCAGAAAGTCCTTTGCTAATGCGTGCACACACTCACACGCACACATACACACATGCTTACCACTGCTTAGTGGCAGATTTTCCACTGTCTTCACTCTAGATATCATCAAAAGATTAAAGATATCTCTTTTTAAGACAATGCAGGTGGGTTAACACCCAAGCATTACTAATCATTACAACGGTTACCAACACTCCCACCAACGCACATGGGAATTGTAGGAGCTCCCCCACCACCAAGATGAGTCCTTTCTCAGGTGTGTGGACTTCCACTACCCTTTCAGTGCAAGGAAAGTTCCGAAACAATTGGTATGATAAAAGAGATTGACACCAACAGACACAGCTTGATTTCATGGCACGCCACATGGAATATTTCTAAAAATGAAGAAACTTTAGCATTTCCTTGTTATTTGGGGCTACAAAGCCATAAGCCTCCCCACCTATCCTGGTCGGCTTTGAAATGAGCAGACCGGCTGGAAAACAAGAGGCAATTTGCATGTGAAGAATAAACAAACAGAAGTCTGCTGCAAACCATATCAAAAAAAACAGAGTTGATGTCTTTGTTTAGAAAGGAGAAGCAGTAAAGTTTAGCAGGTTAGTAACACAGCGCGTTTCCCTTCCTGCCTCCTAATACACAGTCTAAATAAACCTGATTTGACCTCAGTACATCATCAATAGCTTTCTCCCAGGCCTCACTGATTCAAAACTTTTGCCTACTCCAATATATCAGGCACACAGCATCGAATGTCTTAAACACTGATCTCACCATCTCTCCTACTCTCCAATCGTGAAATCACTTTATATTCCATAGCATCGAGTCTATATTCCCTACCTTCCATAATTTTTTTCCTCTATCAAATTTCCAAGTATTCCTCCATTTGCTCTCACCTCCCACCCCATCCCACCCCACCTTGCATTCTGTAATTGTTACTCAGTATGGATCATCCTTTTTATGTATTAGTGAATTCAATTTACTCAAAATAGTCAAAAAGTATTCAGTGATGAGGCCTCTTAGGTGGCTCAGTCTGTTGAGCGTCCAACTCTTGGTTTCGGCTCCGGTCATGACCTCAAGGTCCTGAAATAGAGACAGGAGAGGGCCTCCACGCTCAGTTCGAAGTCTGCTTGTCCCTCTCCTTCTTCTCCCCCCCCTCACTCATTCATGCACACATACTCTATCTCTCATAAATAAATGAATGACTGAATGACTGACTGACTGAATGAATGAATGAATAAGTAAGTAAGTAAGTAAATAAATAAATAAATAAATAAATAAATAAATTTTTTAAAAAAAGTATTCAGTAAGACTCCATGTGCTTAAGAAATTGTGCAAGGTCAGTAGGGAAAGATTCCAAATAGTAGGATTAGTAAGATTTAAGGAGCTGGTCTCTGACACGAGTAGTGAGACATTGATTCACATACCTTATCACAAATACATGCCAAGGGGACAACTTATATGGTCACTAAAATCCATTTTCTATTTCTCCTGAGCACACTTATTTTCATGTCCTAGGAAAGTGAGACTGAGTTCTGACCAGAAGACTGGGAGAGAAGTGATGTATATCTCTTTCAGGCCTAGCTTATAAAAGCCTATGATCAGGGGCACCTGGGTGGCTCTGTCGGTTGAGCATCTGCCTTTGGCTCAGGTCATGATCCCAGGGTCTTGGGGTCAAGTCCCTAATTGGGCTCCCTGCTCTGTGGGAAGACTGCTTCTCCCTCTGCCCCTCCTCCTGCTCATGCTCTCTCTCTCTCTGACAAATAAATAAAATCTTAAAAAAAAAAAAAAAGCTTATGATCATCTGTACTGTTTCTTCTATCTTCCAAGAGGGCTCTGGGACAGTACAGTCTATCAGAAATGAAATAGAAGTCACACATGGAATTTTAACTTTTCTAGTAGCCACACAAAAAAGTTCAAAAGCAAAGGTGAAATTAATTTTAATAACATTTTATTTGATATATAAAATATCATTTCCATATGTAATTTTAAAACTATTAATTCAATATTTTATTTTCTTTTTAATTATACTACATCTTCAAGATCTGTGTGTATTTCACACTTTTCGTACACACTTTTCCACTGTGCATTCCATTTCCAATTCTCAATAACCACATGCAGGCTAGTGATAACAATGTTGGACAGCATAGATCTAGGGGATGGTGAAATCCCAAGATAGAAAGAGTTATTCTTTCTTTTTCTTAGCTTATTCCACCACTAGAACTCCCAGTAAAATGTTGAATAGAAGAAGTGAAATCTGGTATACATTTATACTTCCTGATCTTAAGGGAGAAGCATTTAGTCTTTTACAATTAAGAATGATGTTAGTTATCAGTTGTATATAGATGAACTTACTAGGTTATGAAAGCTTCCTTCTATTCCTAATATACCAAGAGTCTTAACTATTAGATTTTATTAAATGTTGATCTATATCTAATGAGATAATCAAATAGATCTATTCTTTTGTTGGTTAATAATAAGGTGCATTATGTTGATTGATTTTGAATGTGAAATTAGACCCCTGTTACTGCTTTTGTATCATCTGGAATTAGACTCCTGTTACTGCTTTTGTATCATCCTTTTTATGTATTATTGAATTCAGTTTGCATGACTTTTGTTTAGAATTTTTGCATCTGCACTGGGTGTGGGGCATAAACAATGAATCTTGGAACACCAAAAAATAAATTAATATAATAAAAAAACAAAAAAAAAGAATTTTTGCATCTATGCTCACAAGGGATTGTGGTCAGCAGTTTTCTTTACTTCCTATATCTTTGTCTAGTTTTGGTATCAGGGTAATGCCCACCTCATGAAATGAGTTGGAAAGTATTTCCACCTCTTCAGTTTTTTTTTAAAGATTTATTTATTTATTTATTTATTTATTTATTTATTTGACAGAGAGGGAGAGAGATCACAAGTAGGCAGAGAGGCAGGCAGAGAGGGAGGAGGAAGCAGGCTCCCTGCTGAGCAGAAAGCCCAATGCGGGCCTTGATCCCAGGACCCTGAGATCATGACCTGAGCCAAAGGCAGAGGCTTTAACCCACTGAGCCACCCAGGCGCCCTCCACCTCTTCAATTTTATAGAAAAGTTCACATAGGCTTGCTATCAGATTGTTTTTTTAAAGATTTTATTTATTTATTCCACAGAGAGAAACACAGCTAGAGAGGGAACACAAATAGGGGGAGTGGGAGAGGGAGAAGCAGGGTTCCCACTGAGCAGGGAGCCCGATGCTGGGGTGGATCCCCGGATCCGGGATCACCACCCATCCGAAGGCAGTCACTTAACTAACTGGGCCACCCAGGCGCCCACCCATCAGATTTTTGTAATATTTATTAGTAAATTGATCTGGGCCTAGAGTCTTCCTCATGGAAAAGTTTTTAACTTCAAAATCCAATCTCTTTTCTAAGTATAACGATATTAAGGCTATTTATTTCATCTCGACTAAGCTTTGGTAGTTTGTACATTCCGAAGAATTTGTTGATTTCATTAAATATATTAAAGTTACTAACACAGTTGTTGATAATATCCCTTTATCATTGTGACAATATCTGTATAGCTTTAGTGATATTATCTTTCAGATTTCTGTTATTGGTAATTTGTGTCTTTTCTTTTTTTTTTTTTTTTCTCATCAATCTCTCAAGATGTTTCTCAATTGAATTGATCTCAAGGAAGCGGCCTTTAATTTCAGTTATTTTCTCTATTGAGTTTACTGTATTTCACTGATTTCCAGTCCAGTCTTTAATATTTACTTTTTCTTTGGATTTTATACTTATTTTCCTTTTTCTAGTTTTTTAAGGTGAAATCTAAGGTCATTGATTTAAGACCTTTCTTCTTTTCTAACATAAGTCTTTAATGCTATAAATTATCCCTTTAAGTTCTGCTTTAACAGTATGTCATAAATTCTGTATCTTGTGCTTTTATATTAATTTTCCTTCAGATTTCCTCGTTGACCCATAGGTTATTCAAAAGTATGTTATTTGATTTCCAAATCTTTGGTTATATTCCAGAGATTTTCCCTTAATACTTTCTGATTCAATAGCATTGTTACATCTTTTGTATGACTTGAATTCTTTTAAATTTATTTACACTTGTTTCATGGCCCACCTCTGATCTACCTTCATAAATATTTTGTGTGCTTTAAAGAATCAAAATACTTCCATTGTTCAACAAATACTGATAAGATCAAATTGGTTGATAGTATTGAAAGTTTGATAGGTTGAAACTGTACAGATTTCCTCTTCATTTTGTCAGTTATTGAGAGGGGTATGTGAAATCTCTAACTATAAGTGTGACATTGTCTATTTTTTCTTACAGTTCTATCAGTGTTTGTGTTCTGTTATTAGGATTTATGATTGTAACATTTAGGATTGCTATATACTCAAGATGCTTGGGTGGCTCAGTCAGTTAAGTATCTGCTTTTGGCTCAGGTCATGATCCCAGGGACCTGGGATTGAGTCCCACATCAGGCTCCCTGGGAGCCTACTTATTTCTTTCCCTCTTCCTCTGCATGTGCTCTCATTCCCTCTCAAATAAATAAATAAATAAAATCTTTATTTAAAAAAAGGATCTCTATATCTTCTTTTTTCTTTAAGATTTTATTTATTTATTTGACAGCGAGGAACACAGCGAGAGAGGGAACACAAGCAGGGGGAGTGAGAGAGAGAGAAGCAGGCTTCCCGCTGAGCAGGGAGCCCTATGCAGGGCTCCACCTGAGCCAAAAGCAGTTGCTTAACCAGCTGAGCCAGCCAGGTACCCATATATCCTCTTGATAAAAATCACTCCTTTATCATTATGAAATGAACTTCTTTACATGGTAATAATCTTTGCTCTGAAATCTGTTCCTTCTGATATTATAGCCACTCTGTTGTTGTTGTTTTTTTTAATTACTGTTTCCATGGTATACCTTCATCAAAACTTCATTTCTAAATTGACTATGTCTTTATATTTGAAGTAACCTTGTTGTATACAGCATAAGTTAGGTCCTACTTGTTTTACCCAATCTGACCATTTCTGCCTTTTATTTATTTTTTTATGATTTTATTTATTTATTCATTTGACATAGAGAGAGAGAACACAAGCAGGGGGAACAGGAGAGGAAGAAGCAGGCTCCCTGCTCCCAACTATCCTGCTTACATGTCTCCATTCTCAACCCTGTGCTATGGCTATCATCCACATTACATTTTTACTTTATCACCCCACATGATATTGTGATCATATATGTTAAAATGGTCATGTTTAAAGGAGATTTAAGTGACAAGAAAATATTTTGTGTTTATTCATGCTGTTACCATTCTGATAGTCTTCATTCCTTTAGACAGATCTTTATTTCCATCTGATATCATTTTTACCATTCTGATAGTCTTCATTCCTTTTTTTTTTAAGATTTTATTTATTTATATGACAGAGAGATCACAAGTAGGCAGAGAGGCAGGCAGAGAGAGAGGAGGAAGCAGGCTCCCTGCTGAGCAGAGAGCCTGATATGGGCCTCGATCCTAGGACCCAGGACCCTGAGATCATGACCTGAGCCAAAAGCAGAGGCCTTAACCCACTGAGCCACCCAGGTGCCCTTCCTTCCTTTATATAGATCTTTATTTCCATCTGATATCATTTTTACTATTCTGATGGTCTTCATTCCTTTAGACAGATCTTTATTTCCATCTGATATCATTTTCCTTCTGCCTGAAGACCTTGCTACAATATTTCTTGCAGTGAGGGTCTACTTGTAATAAATTGTTCAAATTTCATTGTGTCTGAT
Source organism: Spilogale gracilis (assembly GCA_004023965.1). Classification (NCBI taxonomy): domain Eukaryota; kingdom Metazoa; phylum Chordata; class Mammalia; order Carnivora; family Mephitidae; genus Spilogale; species Spilogale gracilis. Next base: position 4,922 of record PITA01009659.1, on the reverse strand, counting down.
ATATTCAGATACTCTGATTAATGGCCAAGATTACCACACATTCTCAAAGGTAACTTTGTAAAAGTCCCTCCTTCTTTTTTTTATTCCTATAACTTTAAGGTTGAGTTTTTGCATTACAAATATATCTCTTGCAGATCAAGTCATCATCCTCATCGACATTGCTACCATTTATTGAACATTTAAGATTTTCCAAGAGTCCCAATGAGTACTGCAACATATAGTACTTCATTTAATTCTGATAATAAAGACAAGGTATTTTTATCCTCACTTTACCTATGGGGAAACTGAAACTCAGGTAGATTATCGTTGTCAAGTTTACACAAGAGCAGAGAAAAATGAGGCCTTTCTGAACTCAAATCTCATGCTCTTTAGTCAATATCTTACACTACCCTACACTACTGCCATAGAGATTTTCTTACATTGCTGGTATACTGGGAAGCTAATTGGGTGAAATTCTAATTAACTGAGATATAACACCTCTTATTAATTTTAAAACACTAGCAATTGGAATTCATTTTATGGTAGATCTTATAATTTATCTTCACATTCCTGTTGCAAAGTTAGTGGTCATGATACAGCTATGATTGTTTCTATTGATACAATGTCTTTCAAAAAGGTGAAAAGAGTATTACTGTCAAAATTTGAAGAATGGGTATCTATACCCTGAAAGAAAATCTTAACAATAATAGTAGGATATAATTTTAAGAAATACTAAATCACCAAAGTTAAGAAAATTAGTTAAGAAACACTAAATCAATACTAAAAAGAAAACTTTTGATGACACAGAAGACAATGTTGTTTAGAAAAACAGGAACATTGACAACGCTAAGTTTGAAAGCAATTCCAAGCAGGATAGACTCAGTGTGAAAAAAATCTGAGTATCTTGAATGATTCATTTTATTTATATTTCTCCTTTATTTGCACGCCCAAGTGTGATAAAATATAAGATTTATATCTAAATAGATAGCAAAGTCTGTTTTCTACAAATAAAAAGAAACATTTAAGTAATAAGGAAGCATTATATAATATATAATTGGCATATTTCTTCTTTCTTTATGATACATGACATAAAGGAGCATCTTAATCATCATAAATCATAAATTGTATTTATTTAGATACAATAAAATGTGATACATCCCTGGATAAGACATGGCTTGTGAGTTGTTTTTCCAAAATATTAATAGAATCAGTGTTATCTGTACACATTATAATCCTGAACATCTTACAAAAGAGAGCATGTTTTCTCAAGATAAAGATTGAAACTGGGCTGTGCTCTGTGACTATAAAACATAATACTGTTGAGTTGGAATCCCAAAATTTGGCCTCATTAATATTATATTAACGAGTGATAAAAAGCATTCTTCTCACATAAAAGCTGTTCTATCAAATGTATTGTCATTTTATTCTTTCTTTTGCTCTTGAAACCAGGGGGTAGAATATAGACCAAGCTGCTTTAAAAAATGCACAAATTGACCCCCTTGCCTTACCAGAAAAACCTTTAAGCATGAAACTTTTCTTTTTTTCTTTTTTTTTTTTTAAAGATTTTATTTATTTGACAGAGAGAAACACAGCCAGAGAGGGAACACAAGCAGGGGGAGTGAGAGAGGGAGAAGCAGGCTTCCCGCAGAGCAGGGAGCCCGATGTGGGACTCGATCCCGGATCTCCGGGATCATGCCCTGAGCCGAAGGTAGTTGCTTAACCAACTGAGCCACCCAGGCGTCCCTAGCATGAAACTTTTCAAAACAAGAAGACCAAAAATAAGGTACCTGGGTGCCTCAGTTGATTAGTGACTGCCTTTGACTCAGGTCATGAACCTGGAGTTCCAATATCGAGTCCCACATCAGGCTCTCTGCTTATGGGGGAGTCTGCTTCTCCCTCTGACGTTCTCCCCTCTCAGGCTCTCCCTCCCTTGTCTCTCTCAAATAAATAAAAGAACAAAAAAAAAGGAAGACAAAAACCCAGCTAAGCACAATTCCCTAAGAAAAATACCTAACACAGAGTAAGATTAGGATAGGTCTTTCTCTTTTTTCCATCAAAATAGTCATCTTCTAATTGCTGAATTGAACTCCCAGTGATATACCTCAGTCTCTCTTGATACATCAACTACGCCAAGCTCTCAATAGTATGTTGTGGGCAAACAGTATGCCCGGGTGCCAGCAATAAGAGATTATGTTGTCCAGTGAAAATCTCAGAACAATCATAAAACCAACTAAAAGTTAGAGTCTGCTTTTCTTTATCACTGTGTACCAGCATTTCTGAACAATATAATACTCCTGCCTGGCACAGTGAAGCCACTCTTACACATCATCTCCCCTTGGTTCCCAACTGGATCATCAGATAAATAAATGAATGAATGAATGAACAAACGAACGAACGAACAAATAAATAAATAAATAAATAATGTCATGGAGTATGGGATAATAAAAATGCTTAGGGGAGAAGCTTGTCAATCATTTTAGGTACCCCACAGAAACATTAACTGATTTCTGATATATAGAAATCCAAATATTATAGAGCTACAACTACATGGAGAAGCTTTTTTAAAAGGTTTCTCTACCCACACCCAATACAAGAATAAGAAAATTATTAATATCAAGCTTTTGTATAATTAATGAATTAAATTAAAATTGGCACCAACACACTTCCTTCTTGTTCTTTTCTGTCATACACCACACCCAAAGGGGGAAGCAGATCTCACAGAACAGCTTTCTCTGCAGCCTGGAGGACCGCTTGGCACCTGGATAATGAGACAAAAGCTTTAAATCCATGGGGTTTGAAGCCATACAAACTGAAGAGTAACACAGTCATTGGTCAGGAACCAAAGAGAGTGGAAAAGCGGTGATCTTAATACATACAATTTACATTCTTCAGGTCCCTGGAGTTTTGTACGGAGCAGGTAATCAGTGTAGACAAACTATCTTTTATATACTTTGTGGGCTAGTTGCATAGGGATATGTGTGAGCTTTATTTTTGTTGTTGTTGTTGTTTTTAATCTACCCCTCTGGAAGGAACCATGTGGGTCGACAGGTGTTAGGGTTAAAAATTCATATGGTGTGTGAGAGGATTTCGGTGAGGAAATGGAGCAGAAGGGATGGACATTTTAACAGCTTGCGAGGTTTTAGAAGTGAAAAGGGAAGGGAGAGAAGTATTTTGCCTATTGAAAACAAATCACTGAAATATTCAATTGAGTATACCGAGAAATCGAAAAGGTCTAACTCCAAAGTTAGAGAAGAGAGAAAAAGTCAAAAATATTTTATAGAGACTAAGAGACAATGAACTGGAGTTTTGTTCCTCCAGAGATATTCCTAACAAAATAGTCCAAGGACAGATTAATTCCATTATTAATCAACAAATCAATGTGAAATACAGACAGAAAGAAGAAAACAGACTCTTTCTGGAATTTTAATTCTTAACTTAGCTTGTCTGTATCTATTCATTTATTCTAAAAACATTTATTGTAATCTTCATATACACAAAAAATTCTACTGGCGACTGAAGTACACCAAGAGATTTTTTTTTAAGATTTTATTTATTTATTTGACACAGAGAGAGATCACAAGTAGGCAGAGAGGCAGGCAGAGAGAGAGAAAGAAGCAGGCTCCCTGCCGAGCAGAGAGCCGGACGTGGGCCTTGGTCCCAGGACCCTGAGATCATGACCTGAGCCAAAGGCAGAGGCTTTAAACCACTGAGCCACCCAGGCACCCAAGAGATTTTTTTTTTTTTTAAAGATTTTATTTATTTGACAGAGAGAAACACAGCCAAAGAGGGAACACAAGTGAGAGAGGGAGAAGCAGGCTTCCTGCCGAGCAGGGAGCCCAATGTGGGACTTGATCCTGGGTCTCCGGGATCATGACCTGAGCCGAAGGCAGTCGTCCAACCAACTGAGCCACCCAGGCGCCCCCAAGAGATTTTTTTAAACTAGTAATACCTCATTTAATTTATAAATAGTAAATTATATAATTATAAAAACAGTTACCATTTTCAGAATCCTACTTCTAGTCCTTTGGGTAGGCATTTTACATGGGTAGTTTATAGTACTGACAATAATAACGCAGTGAGGCAAGTATTTTTCATTCCCATTTCAGAGGAAATTATAGTTCAGAGAGTCTTAAAGATCACAGGACTAAAACATGATGGAATTAAAATTTGAACCCATTTTTTTTTTTGCATTTTGCCATATGAATAACAGCAAAGCTACATGTCAGAAGCAGTTTCACAGTACAAGATAATTAAAAGTTCAAAGGAAAGAGAGAAGTACATTATCAATCCTCCTCTCTGCACCGTTTTATGTCTTTCTATATCATTGGTATCAACTTTTGTTTTTCCATCTATTCAATAATCCATTTAACAAATACCAATTGAGTCCCTCCTATATATCCCGTACTATTCTAGTTTTGGTAGGCATGGTCCTTGCCTTTATGGAGCTTATATTCTAACGTAAGTGTCAGCCAATAAACAAACAAGTATAGGGTCAGTTAGTGAAATGTGTCATGAAGAAAACCAGAGTGGGGCGCCTGTGTGGCTCAGTTAGTTAAGCGACTGCCTTCGGCTCAGGTCCCTGAGACGTGGGATCAAACTCCACATGGAGCTCCACATCGGGCTCCCTGCACAGCGGGAAGCCTGCTTCTCCCTCTCTCGCTCCCCCTGCTTGTGTTCTCTCTCTAGCTGTATTTCTCTCTGTCAGATAAATAAAATAAAATCTTTTTTTTTATTGTTACTAAATTTTTTTTTTCCAGTGTTCCAAGATTCATTCCCCACACCCAGTGCTCCACGCTTTAGGTGTCCCCAGTACCCACCACCAGGCTCTCCCATCCCTCCACCCCCCTCCCTCCAAGTCCCTCAGTTTGTTTCTGTGTCCAAAGTCTCTGTTGTTTCGTTTCCCTCCCTAGATTACCCTACTTCCCATTTACTTTCCTTCTCCC
>PITA01009658.1:35337-76154 GCA_004023965.1 Spilogale gracilis | reverse complement strand
GATAGTGTGGCTGGGTGATGGACACTGGGGAGGGTATGTGCTCTGATGAGTGCTGTGAATTGTGTAAGACTGATGAATCACAGACCTGCACCCCTGAAACAAATAATACATTATGTGTTAAATTTTTTTTTTAAAAATCAAGTTTTAGACCAATATATATTATGTGCTACTTTCATGAAAAAAAGTGAGAAAATAAGGCTAAGTATTCATATTTGCTTGCATTTACATAAGACATTGGAACAATGTCCAGGAAATTAATAAGATGGGTTATATGGGATGGGAATCAGAGTAAAGAGCAATAAGGGGGAGTAAGACTGCTCACAGTAAACCTTTTTAATATCACTTAATCTTTAAACCACACGAATATATATTTATTCAAAATGTAAAATCACTTTAAAAAGCCTCGTTACTTTTTAAAAGTATTCCAAATGAGTTAAAAACTACATCCATACAAAGACTTGTACACAGGAGGGAAGCAGGGTAAAAAACAAAACAAGAAAATAACAACCCCCCCCCAAAAAAACAACAACACAAAAACCTGCACACAAATGTTTACAGCAACTTTGTTCATAATTGCCAAATCTTGGAAGCAACCAAGATGTCCTTTAGTAGGTGAACAGAAAACTAAACTGGTTCATCCGGACCATGGGATCTTTTTCAGCACGAGAAAGAAATGCACTACCAAGCCAGAAAAGACATGGATGAACTCTGAAAACATAACTACTAAATGAAAGGATCTAGTTGGAAAATTTGCTACATACCAGGATTCCAACCACATGACATTCTGGAAAAGGCAGAAACTCTAGAGACAGTGAAAAGATGAGTGATTGCCAGGGGTTAGGAAGAGATAAATGAATATTTGGAGCACAGAGGACTTTTAGGGCAGAGAAAGCATTGTGTATGGTGCTATAATGGTAGATACACGTCATTACATACATCTGCCAAAACCCATTAAAATATACAACACAGAAAGCGATCCCTAATGTAAAGGATGGACTTTCGTTAATAATAATGTATCAGTGCTGGCTCAAAGACTGTACCAAATGCTCCACACTAATGCAACATGTTAATATAGGGAAAGCGGGAGGAGGCTGCAGGGTGAAGGGTTATAGGGGAGCTCTCTGTACTTTCTGTTCATTTTTCTGTAAACATAAAACTGTGCTTAAAAAAAATGAAGCCTATCAATTTTTAAGAGGAGAAAGGGAAAGGGAGCCTGGTGCTAGCCAGGAAGAGTTTGACTGGCATACAAATCAGCCCAGACTCTCATCCTGTAAACACAACCGTTTTTAAACAAGGCAGTGACAGCGTTGTGCTCTGAAAATTCTGGTGACTCCACAGACTCAAGGATCTACGAAAAAGAGAGCCAGGGACCAATAAGCAGATGAGAGCAGAAGGGAGACGAGGGGGGGCAGGGGCTGGGGAGGAGATGTGAACGCAGGACAGGAAGCAGTAGGACTTGGAGGCAGCTGTCCCTGCGCATCCAGAGATGCGTGGGAAGATGAGGGTCAAAGTTTCCCTCTGGTTTCTAGATAATACTATGTGGCAGACAATGGTGCTAACAGAGGAAGAGGAACAAATGAGATGGGGAAAATGAATTTCGTTTTTGACCCGTGACGCTATCTTAGCACCTGCAGAATACAGATATGGAAATGTACAGAGACAGCTCCAAACACAAGCAGGCAACTCACAAGGGAGGCCAGGTTATCTCAGAAACGAATTCTGCTATGTATCAAACTGCACTTACTTATGCAAGGGACATCATTGAACTTCCAGTGTAGGTGAGTGATAATATACTCTGGGTTAACAAGTGAAAGGAAACTAGTCTATTTTCTAACCTGACTGTACCCATGAAAGTAAAATACTGAGTTATTTAGCCTCTCCCTCCCAAAATTAAACACATTTTTCTAAAATATCTATTTCAGACATATTTACAAATGGCTTTTGTGTGATTACTATAGTTACTATGACTACTACCAAGTGACCCCAAAACTTAGTGGCATAAAATAACCATTTATTATCTCATGAATTTGATGAATCAGGAGTTTGGACAGGGAGTCACAGAGATGGCATGTCTCCGCTCCATAGTGTCTGAGGCCTGGAATCGTCTGAAGGGCCACTCACTCACACATCTGGCAGTTGGCTGTGGGATGACACTGGTTATTGGCTGAGGGACTTTGGTTCCTCTCCAGGTGGGCCCCTCCCTCTGTTGCTCATATGTGGGCTGGTTTGGGTTCCTTCCAGAAGAGCACCTGGATGCTTAGGGCCAGACCTGGAGAGTGGGAGAGACTCCACACCCAAGTCTTTTACAACCCAGCCCTGGAGGTCACGTGGCATCCCTTCCACCAGGCTATACTGCTCAGAGCAAACATAAGCCCTCACCAAGATGCATGGCAGCGATGGGGACATAGCCCTTTACCTCTCCACGGAGGAGTGCTCATCACACTTTAAGAAGTGCATGTAGAAAAAAAAAAAAAAAAAAAAAAGAAGTGCATGTAGGATGGGATTTGGTACAGCTCTCCTTAGGAAATCAAATCTGCCCACATGAAAATCAAAGTATTGTTTCAGTTGGTATGACTCTTTAAGAAAAAGGAACATTGAGGGAAGAGAGACAGGGAAAGTCGAAATAACTCAAATCTGCAAACGGCATCTATGCCCAGTGCATTTGGTTCCAGGAAGACAAAAACATTCAAATCCAAGCAACAGGGACACTGAAACATTAATGAATACCCATTTAAAAACTGGCATGATCAGCTAACTGGTGGCTCAGTTGGTTAAGCATCTGCCTTCAACTCAGGTCAAGATCCCAGGGTCCTGTGATCGAGCCCTGCGTCAGGCTCCCTACTCAGCAGGGAATCTGCTTCTCCCTCTCCCTCTGCCTTCCACTCCCCCTGCTGTGCTCTCTCTCTCTCTCTCTCTCTCTCTCTCTCTCTCTCTCTCTCTCTCAAATAAATAAACAAATAAAATCTTTTTAAAAATCTATTTAGGCATTGCAACATTTAATAAATAAAATAATATAAAATAAAACCTGGCATGATCACCAGAGAACCTAGCATTCTTCTCTGCCTGTACAAAAGAAAAGTCCTGAAGTTTAGGGGCTCAGACCCGCTAGTGGCACAACACGGGAGGACAGTGGTTCTGAGGAAGTCCTACAGGAGACAGGCTGTCACTGCCCCGACCACACACAGCGCCAGGTCACGCTCCGTGCTGCCTAGCCACGTCCCCGCCTCTGCTCCACCCACCTCACGTCAGCAGCTCCTTATGGAGTTCTGTTGCTCTTTGGTGCTGCTTAGTTGCATTTAAAGGTGTGAAACAGATAAAGATTCAGACAGGAAAAACACACATTGATGAATACCCTTTTAAAACCTAGTACAGTTACCAGAAAAAAATCAGCTTATCTTAGAAAGCAGAGACCACCAATGAGTAGACGTTCATGTCAATGCAAAGAGCTTGTTAATTAACCCGCCCCCAGTTTTTTTCTGTACATCCTTCATCCTTTATAAATAACTACCATTGAAACACACACACACAAACAAATGAATACACCATAACCAAGAAATTTATTCCATGAATGCAAAGATGGTTCAATTTATCAGATAAACTGAAAGAAAAAAAATCAAGTGATTATCTCCATATCACTGGGAGGGAGGAACCTTTAACAAAATTCAACATCTTGGGGCACCTGGGTGGCTCAGTTGGTTAGGCGACTGCCTTCGGCTCAGGTCATGATCCCAGAGACCCGGGATCGAGCCCCACATCGGGCTCCCTGTTCGGCAGGAAGCCTGCTTCTCCCTCTCTCACTCCCCCTGCTTGTGTTCCCCCTCCAGCTGTGTTTCTCTCTGTCAAATAAATAAAATCTTTAAAAAAAAAAAAAATTCAACATCTACCCTTGAGGATTTTTTTAACCACTAAAAACAAAAATTGATGTATAGTTTTTAACATGATAAAACTGTATCGGTCTCAGTCCTAAAGCCAGTATCTGAGAGACTGGAGAATCACTGGGGGCTGCCCCACACAGGTCAGGAACAAAGACAAAGATAACTTCTATCACTGCTAAATACTAACACTGAGTCCAAGCCATCAGCCACGCAGATAAGAAACCAGAGATGTGGGCGCCTGGGTGGCTCAGTGGGTTAAAGCCTCTGCCTTCAGCTCAGGTCATGGTCCCAGGGTCCTGGGATCGAGGCCGGCATTGGGCTCTCTGCTTAGCAGGGAGCCTGCTTCCTCCTCTCTTTCTGCCTGCCTCTCTGCCTACTTGTGATCTCTCTCTCTGTCAAATAAATAAATAAAATCTTTTAAAAGAAAGAAAGAAAGAAAGAAAGAAAGAAAGAAAGAAAGAAAGAAAGAAAGAAAGAAAGAAACCAGAGATGTAAGAACAATCAGACTACCTCTGTTTGTAGGCGTGGATAACAATAAACCTGGAAAACCCAAGAGAATCAATGATAAAAGCTGACACAACCAATGAAAGAATTTAGTAAAACAGCAGGCTGTAAAATTGACATTAACCATGGGGAAACTTTGATGGTACACTCCGGGAATATGAAGAAACAGGCATTGTTCCATTGCTAGCAGAAATGCAGAAGTACATCAACTGGGTGTGCAAATAAGATAACATCCAAAAAAATTACACCCTTACTTACTCTGTGATCCAATAATCCCATTTTAGATACCTAGCCCAGAGAAGGACTGGCAAAAAGTGATTTTTAAGCACTCAAGATAGGAATTGAAGGATAATTTTTTGGCATGATACAATACACAAACCAAGACCAGATATTGTGATAGATACACCGGGCTATCGGTCCCTTCAAAACAGAACAAAATATCTGTAATAACAAAAGACTGGAAGACTACCCAAATGTCCAGCAAAGTGGGACTGATTACACCATCATATATCCATAGAATGGAACACCCTGGAGCCCTAAATGAGAAATGAAGAATAGTACCTCTATCTACCATGAGGAGTGATCTCTAAGATATGTTTTAAGTTGAAAAAAGTGAAGTGGAGAAAAGTGTACATGGCATGCTACCATTCATCTAAGAAAGAAAAGCAAATGGGATAAATGAGTGAGTGACTCTGTGTGTGTGTGTGTATGTGTGTAGTTTCTTACATACACAGGTAATTTTTTAAATGGAAGGACAAACCAAAAAGCTTTCAAAAGAGAGGAAAAAAGCAGAATAAATGAGACAAAGATAGATACCAGATGTCTATGAATACACCTTATTTTGTACATTTGACTTTGGAACCATGTAAATATTTTACTTAATTATGAAACAAGGGCTACAGCCACGAATGTAGTATTATTCCCCATGTGATCGTGTTTTTAAGGCCATGAACAAACCTGTGTGGGATCAGGAATCAACAGGAGCAACATGCCAGTTCTGACTGGTGAGCCGAGTTAAGGAAAGGTGCGCTGGGCCAAGCCGAAGGAAGGGAATGAGCACCAGTGAAAGGCTGTAACATGGGACTTACCTCAACCTTGCTCCCAGGTTCATGGTCAGCAGCCGAGAAATATATAACCTCCTGTACTTCATCCCTGGGCCGAGCTGAATTTTTCCCGAACACCACCAGACCGTCCTTAGCACGTGGTGGGAAGGCCACAAAACAGTAACTCGGAGGAGCAACGGCCATCCTGCAAAGAGAGAGAATGCCAGCGACGGCCTGGAAGCAGCCATGACACAGAACTTTCCAGGAGTGAGTTCTTTAAACACATTGCACCAGCGAAAATAGTTTTCGCATTGAACTGTGTGCAGCTAGCTCATTAAGAGATCCCAGCTGGCACATGAAGATGGACGCCCAGAGGAGAACTACACAGTCACCGAGACCAGATAGTGTTTAGTGCTCCGTGGGATTAAACAAGCTCAGATTTGCAACAAACTGCAGTCAGGGGCAGCCAAAAGCACAACGACGCAAAAGAAAGGAAAGGAGGTTATTGTTCCCACAGAAAACACAAACAGACTGCAATCTGTCACAGTAATAGAAAAATAAATAAATACACTTCGAACAGTGCCCGATGCAAGTGTCTCAGATCTAGAGTTGTGTGGTTTCCACCTAATGGATTTTGGAGTGGTCATGGGGAAATGGATCTAGAGAGAAAGTGAAAGATATTCCCCCTGTCTTATATATTTTTACTCTACCTCAATGACATGATGTTCAGGGATCTCTTGGTTTTCCTCCAACCTCTCCAATGTTTCTGGGCTGACTCATTCTCTTGGACCTGGCCACTGAGCTTCCTCACTGCTTTATTTCTCTTTCCTCATTTCATGTTCCTTTCTCTCTGGGAAAGCTGATCCCATGCCCACTGGTCGGCCACTCAGGTGCTTGTGACTTACACAGTCAATCCCAAGTCAGTTCTTTCCTTGAGCTCCAGAATCACAGACCCAAACACCTTCCTGATACCTAAAGCTGATTCTTCTTCCCAAACATCCAGAACTCAAAAACTGTCCTTATCATCTGCTTCTCTATCACCAAGCATATCACCTAATTCCACCTATAGACTTGATCTTCTAAATCCCTTTGGAAACTCACCACTTCTCTCCATCTCCACTACCACCACTCTGCACCAAGCCACCATGTCTAGTCTGGATCCCCACGGTAGTCTCTTAAGGGGTTACTGCATAACCACTATTATTCCCCCTCCAAAACATTGGCACATGGCAGCCAAAGCAATGGTTTTAAAAGAAAGATTTGACCATGTCAGTCTTGTCACTACGCTTAAAATCCTTCAGAGGTTTCCCAGTGCTTCTTAAAATAAAGACCAAAATCTGATCAAGCTCCTGCCTCCTCCCCAGCCTCATCTCCTGCCACTCACCATTCCACTCTCTCAACTCCAGCCTTTGTCCAGCCCCTCTGATCCTCCCAGGGCCTTTGCACATGCTTCACTCCTCTCTCTGAGCACTCCTCTCTTCGTTCCCTACACCAAAACCATTTTTTCTAGTTAACTTCCACTCCCTCACATACCAGCTCAAACGTCAGCGGAATTTATGTCACTGTACTGTGAGCTCTCATAGAATCCAACCTTTTTTGGTTTATAGCAAATCGTAATTTGAAATACTTATGTAATGATTTTATTACCAAAATCAATACTTGGTCTTTCCCCCCAAAATCTAAGTTATATGAAGCGGGGCAGACCATGACATCACTGTAAACCCGGCTGTACCCAAGGTCTTCTGCAGAGTGAACTATCAAAAGATAATAAACAAGTGCTCTTTTCTTCTTTCTTTCTTTTCTTTTTTAAAAGATTTTATTTATGAAAGAGAGAGAGAGAGAGAGAGAGAGAGAGAGAGAGAACACATGTGGAAGCAGAGGGAGCAGCAGGCAGAGCAAGAGAGAGAAACAGATTCCCAGCTGAGCAAGAGCCCGGAATGGGACTCAATCCCAGGACCCTGGGATCATGACTTAGGCAAATGCTTAACTGATTGAGCCACCCAGGCATCCTTCTTTTCTTCTTCCTTAAAACTGAAGCCAGCCATGCCTCTGTATCTGGCTAGAATGCCCTCCCCTTAGTCTGTGCATATCCTTCAGGATCTGATTCAAAATCCCTTTCTTTTGGGACACCTTCTAAAGGACTCTGTCATTTTCTCAGCATCCATATGCTCTAAAGCATCCGGTTTGTTCTGGGATGATGTGCATTTGTTGCTTGTAAATGTACTGCTTCAAATAAAGACCCCTGTGGGCAGGGCCCAGACCACCCAACTACGGCAGCCCCTCTCCCAACCCCCTATTATGGGCACTCAACAAACATTATTTATTAAACCGACTATCAATATTTGTGTCATCCATTATTTGACTTAGGTGTGTTTTATTTTATGATCCCAAAATATGAGTGAGAAAAAAAAGCAACATTCTCAGCAAACCCCTTGCGATTCCAAACTCAGCTGCACCGCTTACTGTGTGACCTCGAGCAAGTCACTTCACCTCTCTAGGCCTAGGTTTTCTCTTCTGCAAATGTGTAGCCCTAGCCCTAAGTTTATCATCAGTGTCAGATGACATGATGCTTGAGAAACAATCTGGCAAACTGTGGAGGCTACGTGAGTACAAGATATTTTATGTTATTTTATATTGACTATTCCAACAGGACAGCTCCTCAACATTTCTATGGGCAGGCCAACCAAAACCATCTCACTCATAACTGGAGCAGTTATCAAGTCCCAGAGTCAGTAACATTCTCAGTCTGGAACCATCTTTGTGAGGGACCCTATTGCTATGTCTGCCTCCAGGCTGCTTCATGTTAGTCTGTCCTGCACACACACATACACACACACACACACACACACACACACACACACACACACACACATTGTGCAAGGTGGGCTCCTCTGAGGGTACTGAGAAGCACAGGAGGCCATAGCTCTGAAAATCATGCCCCCCCCACCCTCTCTCCACCCCTTGTGGAAAGCAAAGGCAGGAAAATAAAGAAACTCCAGTTCCTTCTCCTATTATCCTTTCCTATTTCCACAAAAACACCATTATCTTCAGACTTTAGGGGTAGGAAGCAATCAACCAAGACTCTGTATATATAAGAAAGACCTAGAATAATTATAAGATAAAATGCATTAATAGTGAATTATCCTATCCTATCACACACGGGAGCCAGACAAACACAGGTGAATGTACCCTTTCTCCACCTTATCATTTATCTGGCTTGGCCTGCAATTCTTCTCTCCTTCATGTTCTAGGACTTCCCTTCCTTCTCCACTGCTGGGTCACTTCAAAAGAGCTAGGGTCACATCTATGAGCAGAACCTTATTTTACATGACCCTTAAAAATAGTAGCAATCCACTGGTCTTGCATTTATGAGCTGTATCTGTAAAAAATAAATAAACCTCACAGGGTTTTTGACAAGGACCTAATCTATTCTTTAACCAGAACATCTGCTTGGTTAGCAAATCATAGGAGTCACGTGATCATGATCTGGATGTAGGCAACAGACGTCCAGGGGTATGTGGGCCCAAAGAGGCTGGCTTTTCCACTGCATCTTGTGAAAGACTGGGAATACCAGAAGGGAGCAGAATTTTAATGTCTATTTCTTTAAATGCTAAATGAACCAGCAAACTATGTAACCCATCCAGCAACAGACTAGCCATGGATAGTCCATTGTCCCTTTATTTTTGATGGACCACCATTCCAGACACTGACTAGCCTCAGGGATGACTTAGCTGGATCCTTTTCCACTCTAGATCACTGAGTCCCAGAGAACGTTCCATGTTGTTGATATGTTCAAATGTTCCATCTCCACTGTCCAATATGGCGGCTATTAGCTTCATATGGCTATTAAAGTATAGTCAGTATAATTAAGGAACTAATTTTTTTTTAAGGGTAATTCCTACCCTTTGGAAGATCTTATATATATATGTATATATATATATATATATATATTTTTTTTTTTTTAAAGATTTTATTTATTTGACAGAGAGAAACACAGCGAGAGAGGGAACACAAGCAGGGGGAGTGAGAGAGGGAGAAGCAGGCTTCCTGCCGAGCAGGGAGCCCGATGTGGGGCTCGATCCCGGGTCTCCGGGATCATGACCTGAGCCGAAGGCAGTCGCCTAACCAACTGAGCCACCCAGGCGCCACCAAGGAACTAAATTTTTATTACAAACTTTAACTAGTTTAAACTTAAATAGCCACACATAGGTAACAGGAATGCTATTGGACAGAGCAGCATTACAACTTCCCGATAAACCTTGAAATGGAGATTTTCACATGAAGCCTTCCAATAATCCCCAAAGTGTTTCTTCACAAAGCCCTCCACATATTCCAATGACAAAATATGCTTCCATCTGTATAAACTGAATTAGCAAAGAGGAGGTAGTACACTCCCAGAAGACTGAAAACAAATATTAGGAAGTAGCTACTAACTCACCAGATGGACTGAGTTTAAACAAGCTCTTTTCTCCAGAAGCTAAAGATAATCAAAGCCCCGGATGCCAATTCCATTTCTCTTGATGTGAGTCTCATATTCCTAACTCTAAATACACCATGAGCATGTTCCCCATCACTGCCTGGAAATCTGGGTACCCTCCAGTCAATTCCACTCTTTACCTCCTAAATGAATTTTTGAGACCTTCACTTCTCTTTCAAACCTCTGCCTACCTCCTCTAAGCGGACATCTCACCTCCTCCTGCGCAAAGAAGAAACGGCCGGGGGACGGAGACTGTTTTCAGAGATATGATAAGCAGCTTTGAAGGTCCTGTGGCTGGAGGGAGGGCAAGGAGCCAATAAATCAAAAGCCAGTGAAGCTGAGGCCACAGAGAATGGGGAAGAGGCTGGGGAGGCAGGTAGACAGGCCCATCCACATTAAGCCTCATAGACCACGGCAAGGATTGTAGGTCCATCCCATGATAGACCATGTCTACCCCACTGAAGTTTTTTTTTTTTAATTTAAAGATTTTATTTATTTACTTGACAGAGAGAAACACAGCTAGAGAGGAAACACAAGCAGGAGGAATGAGAGAGGGAGAAGCAGGCTTCCCGCCAAGCAGGGAGCCCGATGCGGGGCTCGATCCTGAGGCTCTGGGATCATGACCTGAGCCGAAGGCAGTCGCTTAACCGAGCCACCCAGGCAGGCGCCACCACAGAAGGCTTTTAAGTCAAGTGTCAGGAAGGAAGTGGAGCCAGTGCCATACACAACTTTTCAAAGAAGTTGGCTGGGACAGAGAAGAGACAACTCATTCAATGTAAATGAAGGGGTCAACAAGTAATTCTATTTCTATGTATCTACCCTAAAGAATGATCAAGAGCACGGACAAGTTTTATGCACAAAAATTCATCATAGTGATATTTATATAGGTAGAAAACTGAAACTTAATTGTCCATCATCAGAATAATAGCTTAAAAATTCATGCTGCATCAATGCTATAAAGCCATTAAAAATGTTTGCAAAGAGTTTAATGGCATGGAGAAATGGCTGGGAGGAATATCCAAAATGAATTACTTTAATTATGTAAAAATATACATAGAAAAGACTACAAGGAAATGTGCCCAAAATATTAACAGTGGTAACCTGACCATTAAATTATTTCTAATGTTTCCATATTTTCCTTAAATTTACAATTTCCCTACAAGTATTTATACTCACACAAACACAAACATGATTTTTTTTTAAAGATTTTATTTATTTGACAGAGAGAAACACAGCCAAAGAGGGAACACAAGCATGGGGAGTGAGAGAGGGAGAAGCAGGCTTCCTGCCAAGCAGGGAGCCCGATGTGGGGCTCGATCCCGGGTCTCTGGGATCATGACATGAGCCGAAGGCAGTTGCTTAACCAACTGAGCCACCCAGGTGCCTCCAAACATGATTTTTAAAAAATAAACTCAGTGGGTAGTACCAATTTGTGAATTTTATTTTATTATTTTTTAAAAGATATATTTATTTATTTGACAGAGAGAAAGGACGGGCAGAGTGAAAGGGAGAGAGAGAATCCTCAGGCAGACTCTCCGCTGAGAGCAGAGCCCCATGTAGGGCTGGATCCACGACCTCGAGATCATGACCTGAGTGGAAATCAAGAGTCAGACACTCAACCCACTGAGCCAGCTGGGCCCCTGGAATTTTATTTTGAAGAAAACACTTCCGCTCTACTGTCCTGATACATCTAAAGTTTCAAAACTGGCAAATTCTTATGACTAACAGTTATGATGACATTTGTTATTGAAGTGTAACTGACATACATCATACTAGCTTCAGGTGCACAACATAATGATTCAGTATTTGGATACGTGGCAAAACGATCACCACACTGTCTAGTTAACATCCGAAACCACACTGGTTAAGGAATGTTCATGCTTGTGATGAGAACTTTTAAAATCTACTCCCTCGGCAATTTCAAATATGCAATACGGTATTATTAGCTATTAGTCGCCATGCTGTACCTGACATCCCCAGGACTTATTTATTCTGTAAGTGGAATTTTGTGCCTTTTGGCCACCTTCAGCCATTGTGCCCATCCCCCAACCCGCAAGGATGAAATTTTTTATTCAGCATTATTACAGTTATTCTCCAATACTTTCTTTCTTTTTTTTTTTTTAAGATTTTATTCATTTATTTGACAGAGAGAAACACAGCTAGAGAGGGAACACAAGCAGGGGGAGTGAGAGAGGGAGAAGCAGGCTTCCCGCCGAGCAGGGAGCCTGATGTGGGGCTCGATCCTGGGTCTCCAGGATCATGACCTGAGCCGAAAGCAGTTGCCCAACCAACTGAGCCACCCAGGCCCCCTCCAATACTTTCTTTTACTTTTCTCTACCACTTGCCCAATTCAGAGTTGCCCAACAAGTACATAAATTTTCATTCAAAGCCTCTTAACAGTGTTGGCTCCTTCGTTATGGTGAAAAGAAAAATAGGCCCTTCAGTAAGTCAATTCTCCCCTGACCCTGAGATGAAATGCTTCTGAAAGTGATTCAGGGAAACTCCATGTTGTTCCTATTATCTGACAAAATACTAGTTAATATACGAGATAGTTACACTACAAAAGAAAAAAAATATCTGACAAGTTGACTCATCTATATGCTGTATAAAATGCATTTTGAAATCTTTGTTTATAAGATTTTTATAAATTATTAAATTGTTCATGCATGGCACAAGAAACTAAGGGGTTTTTTTTCTCCTTTTCCCTCAACAACCTTATATAGTATTAGGAGGTGATACTCTCCTCCACAAAGAAAAGTAAACTAAAATTCAATGAACTCCCAATCACACATGCTAATATAGAAACTTACTGTATGAAAAAATGATCATCATTTATATTTAGCTTTGGAAAACACAATATGACCATTTGATAGCAGATTTTTCTATCATATATCCTCTACTTAAATCAGAATTAAAATGAGTAGACAGAATTCACTCAAAAGTAAAGCCATGATTGATGGCTTTTTAAAAAATTTGCTTGTTTTGGGGTGCCTGGAGGACTCAGTCAGTTAAACATCTGCCTTCACTTCAGGTCATGATCCTGGGGTCCTGGGCCCCGGCTCATCGGGGAGCCTCCTTCTTCCCTCTGCTCAAGCTCCCTCTTGCACTCTCTGTCTCTCTCTCAGGTAAATGAAATCTTAAAAAAAAACCACATAGGGCACCTGGGTGGCTCAGTGGATTAAAGCCTCTGCCTTCGGCTCAGGTCATGGTCTCGGGGTCCTGGGATCGAGGCCTGCATGGGCTCTCTGCTCCCTCCTCCTCCATCTCTGCCTGTCTCTCTGCCTACTTGTGATCTCTCTCTCTCTCTGTCAAATAAATAAAATCTTTGGAAACACACACACACACACCAAAAAAAAAAAAAAAAACAAAAACCTTGCTTGTTTTGAGTTGCAATTTGTAAACCATTTTCTGAGTTGTGGGCACCTGAGGAGGTGATGGGGAATGGCATTGCACTCCAGGCCTGAAATAGAACCTACAAGGTGTATTTAAAACTGTGTTTTCCAAACTTCATGTTGTAGGCCTTTTGAGGCTTACAAAATCGATTTAGTGGGTAGGATCAGCATTTTTTTTTGAATAGGCAAGCATTTTTTTTTTAATAAAAGAATATATTCATCACACTTAATAAGGGCAAGTATTGTTACAAGAAACTTTAATTGAAGTTCAGGTACCTACATATAAACATGTAAGTGCGTGCAGGCGCTGGGTTGAGATACAACCTTTCTCTTACTGTGGGTCTCAAGCAAAAATCTTCAAAAGCCAACAGCTTAAAGGGTAGGTCTACTGAATAATGTTTCTTTGTGATAAATACCAATTAGGATTCTTGCCAAGTTAGCGATAAACTAACAGTTCCCATTAATGAAACACTCCAGCTCAACTCTCATCGATGGTTAAACTGACAGGCATTTCCTAAGATGTACTTGCTAAGAATATTTTAAAGTGCATTTATCTGTGACCTGTACTGTGTATTTTCTCAAACTGGATTATTTTTCATGTTCTATGCTGCTGGCTAGAGAATGGGAAAAGGATGTGAGTGGCAATTATTAAAACATCAGGTTGCTGGTATGGTTTCCATGCTGGAGGAAAGGAATCAGATTATTCACCAGCTGGAATGGTAAGGAAAAAAAAAAAAAACAGCGGCTACTTTCCTTCTCCCAGCCCCCACCTCCAGCCCCATCTCTGTATAAGCCACCCAGCTTCCTTTAGATGAGCCCTGTCCAAGAGAAATTTCTGCGATGTTCTGTGTTTGTGCTGTCCAATATAGTGGCCACTAGCCAGATGGGGCCACTGAGCACTTTAGATATGGCCAGTGCACATTAGGAGCTAAATTTTTAATTAATTTAAAATTAAATAACCAACATTATACTAAGTGAAATAAGCCAACCACACAAAAACAAATACTGCATAATCTCACTTATATAAGGCTCCTAGAAGAGTCACATTAATAGAGACAGAAAGTAGAAAGGTGGTTGCCAGGGGCCGGGGGTGGGGGGTGGGGTTGGAAGTGGGCATTGTTTACTGGGGACAGAGTTTCAGCTTTGCAAGCCAAAAAAGTTCTGCAGGTTGGATGCACAGCAATGTGAATATACTTAACTAAATCATGCACTTAAAAAGCGTCGTGAAGATGGTAAATTTATGTTATGGGAATTTCACCACACTTAAAATTTTAACTAAATAGCCCCCATCCGGCCAGAGGCAATAGCATTGCAACCCCACAGCATGGGGCTGCCCACGGTGGGGACGTCCCACGTGGATAACCACCGCTGTCCTCAGTATCAGGCTTCTTTCGGGAGTCGTGGCTCCTCGTGGGAACAAGATGTCTGAGCATCCCTGGGGTTCCCTGCACAGGGGCCGCACCTTCCTGCTCCAGCGGGCGACCATGCAGGGCTGCGGCACAGAACTCCTGTAGCTAGGAGACCACTTACAGAATGTCTAGACGAGGAGGGAGGAAGACGCAAGCCAGAAAAGTTCTTTGTCCCCCAGGCCAGGGAGTTGTTACCGCCAGGCACGAATGCTCTACGCCCGAGCCCCGAGCCCTGGGGTTTCTTCGCCTGACTGCCAAACTGCCTTTGCCCTATTGTCGCCACACAGGCCTGGAGTGGCTTCACCTTACTCAGTAAGGAAAAAGCCTTTAATTGCCTGACAGGAAGCAAATGACTGTCTCTATAAGCTGGAGGCTTATTAACTGTCTCGCAAGGAACTATGACAAAGTGCTTTTACTTGCACACAAAAATGAAACCCAAATGTCCAGCAAGCTTCCTTACTCTGCAAGCTCCTAGTTTAATGGAGCCGAGTGGGTAAACTTAAATCTGGGATCTGTGAATTACCAGCCTCCAGAAAAGCCAAGGAGACATTATTTTATTACATTATTTATTAATAAATTCATTTAATTATTGACATTCCTGTCGAAGTGAAAACAGAACAAAGGATAGGCACTTACGAGTTGGCTTTTCTGTTGTAGATCTACTGCAGGCATTGTAAACAATAAATAAGGTGTTTGGGAAAGGAATTCTCGAACTAGAAACTAGATATAAATGCTAACTGAAACCGATGAAAGGTTCATCAAGTTCTGCCTCCAAGAAAGAAAGAACCGTTAAGTGTTTGGTTGAAAGCTCAAGAGAGTAGAGTGTAAGGCTTTGGGACCCCACAGCCAGGGAATTCCAGTTTCTAATACCCAGTGCCTTGAATAAGGGGAACTATTTCACAGAAGAAAGACCACACAGGGCAGTAAGTAAGGAAGCAGGTTTTGGAGTCAACTTAGGTTGGAATCTCAACCCCCCCTCACCTTTCCATGACAGGATAATGGGGGGTTTGGCGAGGCGAAAAGGAGCTGAAAACGAGCTGCTACTTGCAAATACTTGCAAATACGAACAAAGGGCTCAGAATACTATCCTGCCTCCCTTAGGACTCGGTCCTCCTGAGGATGAAGAAAGGTACTTGAGGAGGGCTGTTCCTTTGTCAAGGTCTGATATGTTCAGACTTCAGAAATTGGCTTTTTCCTTGACTTATCTAATAGCTCTGTCACTTTTTGAAGATTTGGTTCATTGTCACTTAATGCCTTGACCCTTTCTCTAATTTCAGGGCCAACACCTCCCTGTGACAGTTAACATCAGCACAATCTTCAGCTGACAGAACTCCAGGCAGCATGTGGGGGGACGGGGGTGGCCCGCTGCCACCAACCAAAACGTTGCTTTGGCTTGGTCCAGGGTGTTGTCCTAGATAGCGTTTTTAAAAATCTGAATAAGCAGCTAACATTTTTAGATCTAGAGCGTTTTCATAGAAATTCAGATACTTGACTTCTGAAAACTCAAAAGATCTGGCAGCACTGGGTCCCCCTTCCTGCATGCCATCAAGACCAGAGCTGAGTAGTGTCCAACACTGGATCCAACTGTGGATCCAACACTGGGTCCACATTCCTGCATGCCATCAAGATCAGAGCTCCTCATGGTCCCCTCCACCCTGACACTGAGGCCAAAGGCAATGCCTCCTAGCCTCACCCTAGGGCTATTGCTTTTCTCACTCTTTCTTTTCTCAGTGTTGGGTCAGCTATATTCATTTACCATGCCTACTTGGCCCTGTAGCCCCATGGGTACAGAGGAAAGAGAAGGATATACTTAAGACAAACAGACCCTTGCTCATAGCCTGACCCCACCTGCTAACTGCAAGAGACAGGCAGGTTATGAACCCTCTGCACCAGAGTTCGCACATGTGAAAATGGATCTAACCCCCCATACACAACTTAGCACTTGCGTTTATGTAAGAGCATATGGAAAGCACCAGGTCCTTTGGCTGTATACAGTGGGTGATTAATAAACATTTATTTTCCTCCCTCTTACTCACTGGTGATGGCTTGCCACCATTATACCAATCCCTACTACGGCTCCTTCACCCTTCCTCACCAACAGTTCACACCTGACACATGAGACACACAGTCCAAACTGTAACTAAAATGTGCATAAGGACTCGAAATGGAGTGATAGAGCATCCAGATCTTAACCACTGGTTTACAGAGAAAGCAGATGACACCAGAGAGAGGCAATCCAGAAACTCTAGACTAGAAGAAACTATAGGAGAAATCCGATTTCTTCAATAACAACAAAAACTGCAAGGGAAGAAAGAGTAAGAGACAAAGTTATGTAAGAGCTATATCAGCCAATTGCACTGAATGGAATTTATTTGGATCCTGATTTAAATAAACAATACAGTGGTGCCTGGTGGCTCAGTCATTAAGTGTCTGCCTTCGGCTCAGGTCATGATTGTAGGGTCCTGGGATTGAGCCCCGTATTGGACTCCCCACTCAGTGGGAAACCTGCTTCTCCTTCTCCCACTCCCCCTGCTTGTGTTCCCTCTCTCACTGTCTCTTCCTCTCTGTCAACTAAATAAATAAATAAAAGTCTTTTTAAAAAATAGATAGACAATACAAAAACTCTATCAGACAGCTGAGGAAATGTGAACACTGAATATCTGATGATATTAAGGAATTGTTGTTTTAGATATTCTGTGGTTATGTGGTTATGTCTGAAAAAAGAGCTCATATCTTTTAGAGATACATATTGGAATATTTCCATGTGAAATAACATAATCAAAGCAATCCAGGGTGGGAAGAAACAGTGAAAGTTCAGATGAGATAAGTTTGCCTATGTAATAAAAAATGGCTGAAGTTGGGTAATGGTTACACAGTGGTTTAATATACCATACTATACTGTATATGCTTGTAATTTTCTATAATAAATAACTTTTTAAAGCAAAGCACACGAGGAGTACCTGGATGGGTCAGTTAGTTAAGTGTCTGACTTTTGATTTTGGCTCAGGTCATGATCTTAGGTCCTGAGATCGAGCACCGCAGTGGGCTCTGCACTCACTGGGGAGTCTCCTGGAGATTCTCTTACCCACCCTCAACTGCACACTCTCTCCTCTAAAATTAAAAAATAAATCTTTAAAAAATAAAATAGAGCACAGCACATGATGTGATGTTCAAATTTCTTTTAAGGTTAGAAACAGCACTGGACTGATCAAATATAGGGAATGTTTTCTTGGAGTTATTACTTGTAACTTCTTTGGGACTCAGATACGTCTTTGAGGAAAGATTATTGAGTAGGGGGATGGACTTGGTATATTAGTGCAGTGGGGGTAAAGGTGAGCCCATGGTGTCCACTACCCTGCCGTATCTCTTTTCCCTCAAGTTTCACGATGCCTGTCTGTGCTCATCACACTGTAATTTCCATGAAGGCAAGAACTTTTAGATAAGCCCTTATTTCCCTGCCACCTAGCACACAGACTGGCACATAATAAGACCTCAAAAAAGGTTTGTTGAATATAGGAATGGGAATGAGAGAAAGAGAGCAGGAAAATCTCATTGTGCCAAGGTGCTCCCGTGCTGTGGTTCAGTCCCTGGGATTCGTATTTTATCACACATCACAACCATCTGGGGAGGGGCGCCTGGGTGGCTCAGTCGTTAAGCATCTGCCTTTGGCTCAGGTCATGATCCTGGAGTCCTGGGATTGAGCCCTGCATGGGGCTCCCTGCTTGGCGGGAAACCTGCTTCTCCCTCTCTCACTCTCCCTGCTTGTCTTCCCTCTCTAGCTGTGTTTCTCTCTGTCAGATAAATAAATAAAATCTTTTTAAAAATCTTAAAAAAAAAAAAATGGGGGAGTTTGTTAAAATGGCAGGTTCCTAGACGCACCCTCCTTGTAGATTCTGTTCAGTAGATCTAGGCTAGTAGACTACAGGCAGGAGATCTCTAATAACAAATGCCCAGGTGATTCGGATGCACACTGGTGTGCCATACATACCCACTGGTGAAGGTTATTTAACCTCTTTGCTCCCCAAAAGCATTACTCATTTTTTCTGCCTGGCTCTTTGTGGAACTCTGCCTCCCCAACACCCCTGTAATAGTACAAGAGCCCCCCTCAAGGCATACACCAGCCTCAAAGGCCATCAATTTCTGCCTTCTTGTTTCTCAATTCTATTTTTAAGGAAACCGTTTAATTTTAATTGACTGTTGCTGAATTCTCTCTGCCTCAGAACGAAGGTGGGTGAGTGGGTGAAACCCAGGCCTAGTTACCTTGCAAAAGCAGGGTTTTCTTTTCCCTAGACAAATGAAGGGGGAGGAGGCTGAGCTTTCTCCGTCTCTAACTTTAACACAAGGAAATCAGAGTACACAAAAATCAGGAAGATTTGGGTTAATTGTTATTTCAATGTTTTGCATTTTTTTACTACTTTAAAGATGTCGAGTTTCATCCAACTCTTTAAAAATGCCATTTTTTTAAAAAAGTGTTCTTCGCTGAACGAATGCCAGATTGGCAACTATCATGATTCCTCTGCCTTGGAGAGAAAGTGAGAATTTGAGCCAGAAGATATAGAAGAGTTAAATATCATTTCAAGTAGCGGAATATTTCCAAATCAGTAAGATGGCTAAGAAATATCCTCTGTATACTTTTTTCTTAATGACTGAAATGATCACGAAGTTAGTTATTATATATATATTATTCATTCCAAAAATACTACAATGAAGATTACTAGCTAGAAGAAATGAAAAGAGTGTCTATTTAAAAATTCAAAACCAGGATACCTGGGTGGCTCAGTCAGGTAAGAGTCTGACTCTCAGTTTTGGCTTAGGTCATGATCTCAAGGTCATGGGACTGAGCTTGCTGTTGGGCTCCACACTGAGTGTGGAGTCCGCTGGAGATTTTTTTCTCTCAGGGCAGCTGCGTGGTGCAGTCAGTCGGCGCATCAGACTCTTGGTTTCGGCTGGGGTTGTGATTTCGGGGATGCGGGATTAGGCCCCACATCAGGCTCTTCACTGGGCATGGAGACTCTCTCTCCCTCTCCTCCCACCCTGCCCCTCATTCTCGCACTCTCTCTCAAATAATAAATAAATCTTAAAAAAAAACAAAAAACAAAAAACAGATTCTCTCCCACTGCACCCCCCACTCATGATTTTAAATAAATAAAAATTGTAAAACCAAAATTCCAGGTAATTAATGACTATTCAATTTCAACATGACCCTGATATTTTAAAGGGCCACTGCTGCTTCATTTGCTTCCCCCAAAATACAGCCATTAAATGATTATAAGACTTGAAAACAAAACAAAATAAACATGTGATATGTTTGGAAAGGTGGAAAATATATAAATATACAGAATCAATCTGGTGAAATGAAAAGAGGTCATACAAATTAAATATGGTACCATTCAAATTTATCTAAATAGATGATACAAAAAGATCATAAGCAAATACAATAAAATTTTTAAGAGCTGTGGCTGGCAGGTTGGAAGACATTTTCTGTCTTTCATAGTAACACAAAGAAATAAAATAGCTTGTGTCACATTAATGATATAGGTTAGAATGTGCAGTTAAGTTAATCCCTCTACAACATTACATTATAGCTTTTTAAGAAAGAATCAGACAGGGGGCGCCTGGGTGGCTCAGTTGGTTAAGCGACTGCCTTTGGCTCAGGTCATGATCCCAGAGACCCGGGATCGAGTCCCACATCGGACTCCCTGCTCGGCGGGAAGCCTGCTTCTCCCTCTCTCACTCCCCCCTGCTTGTGTTCCCTCTCTGGCTGTGTTTCTCTCTGTCAAATAAATAAAAACTTTAAAAATTAAAAAAAAAAAAAGAAAGAATCAGACAGGTCCCAATCCATGTACAGTTCCTCCACTTACTAAGTTCTCCATCTACAAAGTGCAGCCATGATGTCCACCATGAACTAATATGGGGGTTAAATGAGATAATATATATAGCATATACAGACTAGACAAACACTCAAGGTTTGCCCCTTTAACTTGTTCTAAAAAACAACAACAAAGTTCTTGAAACATGACGATAATGGAGTTAGAGAAAGAATGTGTTTGAGATAGGGAGGTATATGATCAGATGCCAAAAGCATTCTCTTTGAGAAAGACCTAGAAGCTACTAAGCAAGCCACATCTAGGGTCCTTTCATTTCCTTCTTTTCTCATTTCTGATATTGCTGCCATTGTGTCCACTAATTTGGCAAGGTTGCTTTGAATTATGACCTTCCTATTCCCACCATCTGTTTTCTTCTCCCATCTAAATAACGCATTGTCTATTCTGATCTTTTCCCATTAATGTGATTTGATACGTACCTGTTAACTCTGCAAACTGGGATTTCAAAAGCTCTTCTCAATCATTCTTAAAACGGTGATTTACACTCTGTCCCTATAAAAAACTGGCTAACTATTCATTTCCTACAGAAGAAATAAAGTAGTAAGACTTAAATCTTGTTGGTAACCAGAGGATAACTTTGCTATGTCTAGCAAAATTTGACCTAAAAACTACTTTGTGAATATCCATTAATGCTAGGGCCATTTGCTGTGTTTTACCTTTAGAAAATTTATGCCATTTTATTATCAAGAAACTTGTATTTGTGGATGTGAGTATATGCATACACACACACACACACGTGTGTGTATGCACACATACATTTATATAAATACAAGTACCTACAAAAGGGAGGAAGAGAGAGCAAAGAACCTGGAAGTATTAATGGATTACTATCTAACAGAACTGGCAGTGAAAGTAAGAATGGGATACAGAGATAGAAGCTTTAAATTTTTCTTTATCTAGCTATGTCATTTCAAATTTATAGAAAGCTCATATTACTTTACTGGGATTTTAATTATTTAAAAAATCTGATTGCTTTAGTGCTTAAAAAAGACATTTTTAGACATTTCATTTAATTCTTTTAGGTCACTAGGGCACCTCTAAGTGCAATTTTTAAAATATACTAAGGTTTTACTTTAAGAAGAGAAAAAGATATTCAGAGGAGCCTCTGATCACTACATTATTTTAATTAGAATTTTTAGGAAGTCAGATGAATTGCCAATATGTATTTTGAGCTTCTAGCCACCTACAAGCACCTTGTTCAACCCAAGAGAAAAATGGAACTAAAACAGTGTTTTCAAGGTCTTTATCACCTAGAAGAGGTGCTCATGAGGACAATCAAGAGAGAAGAAGGGCAGTAACCTAACTTAAAATAATGATTGGAAGTGCTTATAGGAGCTTTCAAGGATAAGTAGCTCAGATGAGGGGAATATATTAAGCACTGGAAGACTGAGGCTAACTATTAAGGACAGAAGGGAACATCAGCCTCTCTCAGCTCCCTCCCCTCCCAGGCACTTCGACTGAGCAACCTGACACTGCAGCCAGTTCAGCTCACTGCCATCCCCGGGCTGATGATGGGGAGCTTCTCCAGGAGGGTGTGATTAAAGCCTACATCACTCTTGCCTTCTTGGGTGGCAGGTCGCTCTTCAGTCCCAAAGGGAACGGGACATGGGATCTTAGCCATCCCTCCCACTACAAGAGCTTTGTAACCATCCTTGAGAGTTGCTGGGAAGACCGTTCCATGTAAGGCCCAGACTAGAGGGAAGGATGACAGTGAGGGTGAGAAGAGACCCACAGAATGATGGAGCAGGCTGTGCCTGTCCCTGGTACAGGGCAGGGACAAAGTGCTAGAGGGCTGTGGCCGATCTACTTCAGAGACAAAGCAAGTACTGATCCTACCTCAGCCCCAATAACTGTCTTTTACATTTCTTGGCTCTTCCATCCATTTCTCTCCCTAGTTCCATTAAACCTTTTAAAAATTTAGCAAAATGTTTCCAGAGCCTTTCAGGACCTCTGATCCAAAAATGATACTGGCTTTATAGATTCATTTGACAGGAGTAACTAAAATAATTAAAATCATAAAATCTTACATTATTACATATAATAATGTAAAACACATACAACATTACAATCTTACATATTACTACCGTTATTAAGAGTATGAAGCATTCACTATGTGCTTAGTAACATGTTAAGCAATGTATATAAATATATGTAATATATAAATAATAAAATAACTTAATCCTCACAATAACCACATCACAAAAGGACTATTATCCCCCTTGTTTACAATACTTTATTCATTTATTTGAAAGACAGAGACTGAGAGAGCAGGGAGAGGGGCAGAGGGAGAGGGAGAAGCAGACTCCCCTCTGAGCATGAAGCCGGAGACAGGACTGGATCCCAGGATCCTGGGATCACGACCTGGGCCAGAAATCAGATGCTTAACCAACTGAGTCACCCAGGTGCCCTTTATTATCCCCCTCTTAAAGATGAGATAACTGAGATCAAGAGTGGTAAGTCTTGTCCAGAGCCATATAACAAGAAAGTAGCAGAGAGAGAACCCAGACTCCAGAATGCCCTAACCAGCCCGACTCTACCTACCATCTAAAGGCAGGAAGCATCTCTGTCCTCGGGGTTCTGTGGTTTTCTTTATAGGGCTCCTGCCCATTTTCTGATAAGTTTACCAGAGAGAGATGTACAAATCCTCAATGAAGAAAAGTATAGGGGACACAGGAGAAGATCTGAAGGGCAGAGAGAGATGCCTGTGCTTTGCTGGGAAGATCCAATGCTATATGGAGGTGTCAGTCTTCCCTACAGTAATCCAAGGAATCACTAGGCAGCAATTAATCTTGGACACAACCTGACCAAAAATGATCCTGAAGCTCATCTAGAAAGGATGTGGGACAACCCAAGAAGTTTCACAGATGAAAACTAATGAGGAAAAACTAGCCCTGCATGGGGCTTCCTAATCATGTTGGGAGGTTTCAATAATTACAACCGTTCAATACTGACACAAGAATAGACAGATTAGGGGCGCCTGGGTGGCTCAGTCGTTAAGAATCGGCCTTCAGCTCAGATCATGATCCTGGAGTCCCGGGATTGAGCCCCACATCGGGCTCCCTGCTCGGCGGGAAGCCTGCTTCTCCCTCTCTCACTCCCACTGCTTGTGTTCCCTCTCTAGCTGGGTTTCTCTCTGCCAAATAAAAAAATAAAATCTTAAAAAAAAAAAAAAAGGACAGATTAACAGAGCAGACACTACTGAAATATACCCATATAATGTAGGAATTAGTGTATGATGAAAGCTGAATTTGAAAACAAGGTGAAAGAATGTAAATGTTGTTGGGATAATTATCTATTTGGGATGGGGAAAGCAGGGGAGAAATCTCTGCAGATCCCCAACTCACTCCTAATCTCCTCCCCCAAATATTATTATCTAAAATTTTTAATTTTTAGAGCACATATTGGTAGAACCAGAGGAAGGCTGGTCTTTTTGTTGTTGTCCTCAGATGCACACATGCAGAAGTAAAAGTGATCTCGGTGTGTAGTGTTGTAATAAAGTAATGTAAATTCCAATAAACCTTTGTGTTTTAATATGCCATATCTCATCCCACAGAAACCACCCAGCAAGTCGGTGGACAGCTCTCATTTACCCATTTTAAAAAAGAGACTGAGAAGCATCTCGATGAGTGACTTGCTCAAGGTCACACCCCTTATCAGAGGCAGAACCAGAACTTGGGCCCTGAATGAGACGTGTTCACCTCATTTCGCTGTGTTAGACATGTTTGTGAAACCAGACATCTCAGACTTGGAAGTTACTTTCCAGTGTGGCATACAGTTGTCTCCACACTGCCTTTCCGGCATCCTGGTTCCTGTCCCCACCACACGCAACCCCTGCCAAACACAATTCCACTGACTTCAAACCCTAAATCACCATATACTCTGCTTCTCCCACCGCAGACGTCTCATTACTCAACAGCCCCGCATATTTCATGAGCATGAAGTTGGTCTCTAGCTACCAAAGGTCCGCGAGCACTCCCTCCTCGTGTCCTTTTCCATCCACTCTGTCTCCCTCTGGCTTCTACCCAAGTGTCTCTCTCCTTACACATCCAGTTCTGCACACAGTACCACACACTTCAACCAACCTCCACTTTCTGTTAATGATCTAGACCAACACAATGTAATGAAAGATAGATGCAAACTCCATCATGTAATCTTATGTTTGCAGGAGCCACATCTAAAAAAGAGAAACTGGTGAAACTATAGTTTATAATATAGTCTATTTAAACTGAATATATCTAAAATAGTACTTTAATATGTAATCAATACACAAATTTTTAATGAGCTATTTTAAATTTTTTTCCATATAAATTTTGAAATCTGGGGTGTAGCTCACACATCTCAGTTTGGACTAGCCACATTTCAAGGGCTCAAGAGCTACACGTGGGTAGTGGCTACTAGCTATTGAATTGGACAGCACAGACCTAGGCTCTCATTCCAATGAAAATGGCCCTAAACTTTCCTAAGGACTGATTACTGCTAGATAAAGAGATCATGTATGACTTTTTTAGAAATAACTTTGTATTACTGTTCTCCAACAGACACAAATTGCACACGGTTAAGTATTTCCAAACTTTGTGATTTTAAATATTGTTGGCATATCAAGGGAATTTAAGTGAATGAATCTTCACATTCAGGCTGTAGAGCAAATTATTGTTTTTTCAAACAGCATGTAAGGCATCATCATCTTTCTTCTCTTGCACATTATCAGTCATACCTAGCTCCCATCCACTTCTCCATTGCGAATTATCCTCCCTGTTCCCTGTAACCCACACACCTTCTCCTTCTACAGATCACTGTAGAAACGGAATGCCCAGAAAAAATATTTTGTATCCTCAACACTTTTGCACAAATATTACCTTGTGAGCAGCCCAATCACCCCGTCTCATTCAGCCTCCAGGGCTGTAAAAAGGGGGTTGACAGCAAAGTGCTTCCAGTTCGCCATTCCTGAGGGTAGCACTGATCTTCCCCTATCCCATTATCCCTGAAACACTTGCCTGCTCATGCATACCCTCCTTCCTAAATGAGAAGATGGCTGGCAGCACAGCAGTGAAACGGGAAAGAAAGGCTGTTTAAAAAAAAAATAAATCCTAAAATGAGTCACCTTTCATTCTCTGATGCCTGGGTGCTTGATCGTGGAGCTACATCTGTTCTTTAACGGAAATTTGCTCTAAGACCCTGGTATTTATTATGTATCATTCTTGGGTGATGTTTACATTAGACACTCAATTCTTGTAAGAGCCACCTGTACGTATAAAATAAACACAAGCTATGCATCAAAAAGATATAAGCAGCCACATAAATCATCCTTAGTAGAGCCTGGGGAAAATCCAATCAAAATTACAGAGAATTCTAATTAGATCTTTGCACCAGCTTTCAGTAAGTTGGAGAAGATAATCACAGCAACCCAAACTTCCCGCTTTACCTTTGCACCATCCTGCTGCCCCCTAAAATCTAGCCTGCTGCAAGAATCACTCCCTATCCCTTAGGACCAGCTGCAGGTCCTATCCTATGAGGCCCATATCCTCACCAAGGCTTACGTAGGGGCAGCTGATGTTAGCTGTATCCTGTAGGGCTTCCACCCGGCCTGATTTTTTCATGCTGTCATTTTGAATTAACATAGATTTCCTGTGCAGCCCATGGCATCTTCTGGTCAGTCTGCGAACACAGTTGGCACACACAGACACACACAACTGGGGAAGCTGGACACAAGTGTAATTCAAGACAAGCCCAAGTCAGAATTAAACAGCAAATCCGGAAGGCCCATATGTAAAACCTACCAAGTCAGTTTTGAGTCAGAGTGAAGGACAGCTTCCTTGGGTGCACTTGGGTGTGATGGGTATTTTAAACCCCTAAATCCGAGTTCTCATGAATTCTGTAAAAGTTCAAGTGTTCCCCCTGTCTTGCAGATTCACCGTAGTCTCAGACCTCAGCACTGATGTCGCCAAATAATCAGCGCCCAGACCAACAAGCCAACGGAGGACTTAAGTGCATAATCATAGCAGAAATGCATGAGTGCCTTCTACCCGTTAAGTGTCCTGACTCCCCATCCCCCACTCCCAAGAACCTCCCAGAGTGTGGCTGGGGGCAGGGTGGGGGGAGAGTGCTGTGTCAAGTCCTGCAGCCCCCATAGACAACAGTAACAGCTCTTAAGGGGAAGGCAGTCCCCTGGACATGATTCGCAATCGCAAACCGGATGGACATGGGCTCAGAGCCAGGTCAAGGGCAGAGGGCCCCACCAGGCAGCCATGTTCATGCTACCCGGGTGGCAGGTGCGCTACCTCCGGGGAAGGTACCAGGCCCACTCCATCACCAGCGCTGCCACCACCGAGAGAGCTGCGAACCCCAGGAGCAGCCCGAGAGGTGGCGGGGTGGGGGGACACAGGCACATACCCCAGCGGGGCAGCAACTTGGCTACCAGGAAATGGAAACACGGGAAAAGCACCCGGAGGTCAGGGCAAAGGATGGGGTTGGAGCGTAGGGCGCGGAGACAGGCTCAAACTAGGCGGCAGTGCCCGTGCCCGGGGGTGGGGAGTCCCTTTCCTGCGCCCCCTTAACCTACTAGCTCGAGCCATCCCCACCCGGGCCGAGGCCACCTCTCCGCCGATCCCCCTGAGACCCCACCCGCCGGGTTTCGGTCCGGGTAGCGCTACCCGCAGGTTTGGAGGGTCGAGAGTCGGCAACCAGGCACAGGGGACCGCGATGGCGGACGCGGCTGAAACGCTCGGGGAGAAGCGGCTGCGGACGCCCTGCGCCCCCAGCCGTGCCCGCCGCGGCTCACCTGCGGGGCGACGGGCGCCGGGCTCGGCTCTGCGGTGCTGATGCTGCGGCCGCCGAGGGTGAGGGTGCTGCCGCGGCGGCGATTACTGCGGCGACATCGGTAGCTGCAGCTGCAGTGGCAGAGGCGACTGTCGGGAGCTTCCCGCTCCGGAGACTCTCCGCGCTCGGGCCCGCCGCCCCCTGCGAACAGCTGGCCCGGCTCACGTGACCGCGGGGCCCGGCCCCGCCGCACCCGCCGCGTCTGGATCCGGGACTGCAGCGCCCCGCTCGGCCTGGTAAGGGAGGGCGCCTGGGAGCCTGGGAGCGGCCGAGAGGGCGACTGTCACCGCAGAAAGCAGCTCCCTCTTGGCTGGACTTTTAGTTCTCGGTCACGGCCGGATTTCTGCTCTCTCGAAAAGGAGAGCTCGGGCTTTATGGAGCGAGGCGCCTCTCCCTCCCCGCGCACTCCCGAACTCCGCAGGAGGTTTGCTACGTGGGGCCTCCGTGCCCACGCAAAATTTCCCCGCGGAAAAAAGTGTCCTGGACATCGTTGACTCCCGGGTCTAAAAGCAGGCTCTCTGATTTTAAAGGTGCTCTCCTGCGCCATGTTGCTAAGCGAGACCCTATGCTGGGTATTTGGACATCGAAGCCCAAAGAGATTAAGAACTTCGCCCAAGATCACACAGCAAATAGCAAAGCCAAGATTCCATACCTTGTGTTAATAAATCCGCAAACAGGTGACAGGTGTGTTGATTGGTCAGGACATGACCATCTGTCTGTTACCAGATCACGGACTCCACCTCTTACAAACTGACGAGAAAAAGCCAACTCAAAGGATATGAAGAGATAATTCACAAGAAAACAAACGCAATGCCACTAGGCACATGAAAAGATATTCAGGCTCACTTAACTGCAATTCAAATCTACAAGGTAACATTTTCCATTAACGGATTAGCAAAAGGAAAATTTTATAACCTCTGCAGGGGACAATTTTGCATTACGTCCCCAAATAACAAATACATATATAATCTTTGATCCAAGGATTTCGCTTCTGTAATTTATGCTACAGGGATACTGATAGAGGTGTGAAGTGATGTGAGTACAAGGTCATCCATTATTTGTGCTACATTATTTGTGCTAGCTAAGACTGGAAGCAAGTGACCATCAATAAAGGACTGTTATGGGGCACCTGGGTGGCTCAGTCAGTTAAGCGTCTGTCTTCAGCTCAGGCCATGATCCCAGCACCCTGGGATTGAGCCCCATATCAAGCTTCTCTCTCTCCAGCTAGGACATCCTCCTCCTCTCCCCCGTCACACCCCCCACCCCACCCATGCTTGTTCAGGGAACCCTCTCCAGCTCCCCCATACTTAAGTTCCCTCTCTTGCTATCTCTCTGTCATAAATAAATAAAAATCTTTAAAAAATATAAAATAAAGAACTGTTAAATATATTATAGCATGTCAATACAATGGAATAAAAATTTAAAAATGGGGAAACTCTATCTCTATGCACTGATATGAAAGATTTCCAGGGGCGCCTGGGTGGCTCAGTTGGTTAAGCGACTGCCTTCGGCTCAGGTCATGATCCCAGAGACCCGGGATCGAGTCCCACATCCGGCTCCCTGCTTGGCGGGAAGCCTGCTTCTCCCTCTCTCACTCCCTCTGCTTGTGTTCCCTCTCTCGCTGTGTTTCTCTCTGTCAAATAAATAAATAAAATCTTAAAAGAAAAAAAAAAGAAAGAAATGCTGGGAGACTGATAACATCTCACAGTTTAAAAAAAAAAAAAAAGAAAGATTTCCAAGCCCTACTAAGGGAGGTGAGGGGACAGAACCATGAGCAGAATACTATGTGTATTACATTTGTGGGGAAAATATAAGACCAGACTCATATTTGCAAATGCATGGGATATGTTTGGAAGAATACAGAAGAAACTGTAATAATAGATGCCACCAGGAAGGAGAATTAGGTTAGGGAAGGAGACTTTTTCCCCATGTCTTTTGAATGTTATCCCTGTGCTTGTGGTTTGCCACAGGAGTGAATGGATAGTAGGAGAAGACTGAGGAAATCAGGACAATACTGCAGGATGGGGCAGTGTCATACACTCTTGGAGCACAAAAGGACCTCATTGTGCAAATAGTCCAACCATGGAAACTGTCCTTTTACTTTTACCCATTTCTCTCTTTATGTTAACGTAGGTCTTTGGGTTTTTTTAAGGACTGCATATAATTGGATCCTGCTTCTCATTCAGACACTCATTGCCTTTTAGTTAGAGTGCTTAGATTAGCAGATCTTAACATTTGGCCGTGTCTGGAGATAGTTTTGGTTGTCAAAATGGCAAAGGTAGGGGAGGTCCCTACTGGTATCCAGTGCACAGGGGCCAGGAATGCCATTAACACCCCCCACACCAAGAACTATCTGGCTCTGGGGAGCCCGGCCCACTCAGTTGTTGAGCGGCTAAGCCTTCGCAAGGTCATGATCCCAGGGTCCTGGGATCAAGCCCACATCGGGCTCCCTGCTCCGCAGAAGCCTGCTTCTCCCTCTCTCACTCCCCCTGCTTGTGTTCCCTCTCTCGCTGTTTCTCTCTCTGTCAAATAAATAAATAAAATCTTTAAAATAATAATAATAATTATTATTATTATTATTATCTGGGCCTAAATGTCAGTAGTACTGAGGTTGAGAAAGTCTGGTTCAAACCTTTGATATTTAACGGAATTATCAACATGGTAGGTTATAAATGTACGTCTTGCTACTTCCATTTGTTCCATCTGTT
Organism: Spilogale gracilis; assembly: GCA_004023965.1. NCBI lineage: Eukaryota > Metazoa > Chordata > Mammalia > Carnivora > Mephitidae > Spilogale > Spilogale gracilis. Next base: position 46,045 of record PITA01009658.1, on the reverse strand, counting down.
CTTTGTTTCTCTCTCTCTCTCTTCTTGCTTTTATTTGCTTTTTTTTTTTGAAGAATTGAAGGGTTTTGTTTTTTTTTTAGTATTCCATTTTATATCCATTGTTGGTTTATTGGTCATATTGTGTGTTTTACTTTTGATAACTCTAGGATTTACAATATGCATTTTTTAAAAAAGATTTTATTTATGGGCGCCTGGGTGGCTCAGTGGGTTAAAGCCTTCGGCTCAGGTCATGATCTCAGGGTCCTGGAATTGAGTCCCACATCAGGCTCTGCTCAGCAGGGAGCCTGCTTCCTCCTCTCTCTCTGCCTGCCTCTCTGCCTTCTTGTGATCTCTCTCTCTGTCAAATAAATAAATAAAATTTAAAAAAAAAGATTTTATTTATTTATTTGACAGAAACACAACTAGAGAGGGAACACAAGCAGGGGGAGTGAGAGAGGGAGAAGCAGGCTTCTGTGGAGCAAGGAGCCGGAAGCGGGGCTCCACCCAGGGACTCCAGGATCATGACCTGAGCCGAAGGCAGACACTTAATGATGAGCCATCCAGGTGCCCTACAAATGCATCTTAAACCTATCACTGTCTACCTTCAAATAATATAATTTCAGATATAATGCAAAACACTTTCAACAGCACCCTTCTATCCCCCACCCCTCCTCACCTTCAGCGCCACTGCTGCTATTTATGTTAGGTGCAGTTTGATGGTAGTGAACTCTCTCCAGTTGTGTCTGAAAAAGTCATTACAATGCTTTCATTTTTGAAACATTTCCACTCGGTATATGGGTTTTATCTGAGAGTTTTTTCTCTCAGCACTTTAAAGGTTACCATTCTATTGTCATAAAACATGGTCACAAGACTTGCAAAGTTTCCTTTTTTTTTAGATCTATTTTATTTATTTATTTATTTATTTATTTATTTATTTATTTATTTATTTATTTGATTGATTTTGAGTGCGATCGGCAGAGAGGCAGGCAGAGAGAGAGGAGGAAGCAGGCTCCCCACTGAGCAGAGAGCCTGATGTGGGCCCCGACCCCAGGACCCTGAGATCATGACCTGAGCCAAAGGCAGAGGCTTAACCCACTGAGCCACCCAGGCACCCAAGACTTGCAAAGTTTTTTAAGAAAAGTCTGTGTTTGATTATCTTTCTTCCTCTGTATATAATCTACCCTTTTCCTCTCCAATGGCTGCTTTTGAGAGTTTCTCTTTAACACAGGCTTTTGAAGGAAAAAAATAGGGATTATGATGTACTTTAGTCTTTTTTTTTTTTTAATTGTCTTTATCCCACTAGGGTTCATTAAGCTTCTTGAATCTGTAGGTTTATAGTTCACACCAAATTGGGAAAATTTATGGCCATTGTTTCCACACATATTTGATACATTGTACACTGCCCCTTCCAAATTCAGGGACTCCGATTATATACATATATTAGGCCACTTAGATATTGTCCTACACGTCACTAAGTTTGTTCTATGCCCCCAACCTCCCACAGTCTTTTTTCTCTCTGTGCTTTATTTTGAATATTTTATTTTAAACAATTAGTATTTCTTTTTTTTTTTTAAAGATTTTATTTATTTGACAGCAAGAAACACAGCTAGAGAGGGAACACAAGCAGGGGGAGTGAGAGAGGGAGAAGCAGGCTTCCCGCAGAGCAGGGAGCCCGATGTGGGGCTCGATCCCGGGTCTCCGGGATCATGACCTGAGCCGAAGGCAGTTGCTCAACCAACTGAGCCACCCAGGCGCCCCAACAATTAGTATTTCTTTGAGTTCACTTATCTTTTCTTCTGCAGGCTCTAATCTACTGTTAATACCATCAGCGAATTTTTTTAAAGATTTGAGAGAGAGGGAGCACAAGTAGGCAGAGTGGCAGACAGAAGGAGAGGGAGAAGCAGACTCCCACTGAGCAGGGAGTCTGAGGTGGGACTTGATCCCAAGGACCCTGGGATTATGACCTTTGCCAAAGGCAGATGCTTAACTGACTGAGCCACTTGGGTGCCCCAACCATCAGTGAAATTTTTATACCAGATATTTTATTTTTCATCCCTTGGAGTTTTATTTTTTATTTGTATCATTCATTTCTCTCATATATATTTTCCTTTAAGTCTCTGATCATAGTTATAATTTAATAGCTGTTTGAAATTACTTTGTGCTAATTCCATCACCTGTCAATTTTTAGTCTGTTTGGATGTATTGGTTTATCTCCTGCCTCTTTGTCTCTCTTAATTACTCATTGGATGCCAGACTTTGTGAATTTTATGTTGTTGAGTAATGGATTTTTATTTATTTATTCTGGGGGGTATTCCTTTAAAGGTTGTTGGACTTTGTTCTCACCATCAGTTATTGAAGGATCAGCTTGGCCCATTTAAGGCTTGTTTAGAAACTATTTAGGAATGTTTTAGGGTAACTTTAACTCTATGGCTACTCTAGCCCTTCTACTAAGGTATGACTCACATAGGGGCTCTAATAAATGTTCCATGGAAGTTGGAATCATCCATAAAGTGATCCCAGCTGGGTAGAAAGGTGAACAAGTCCCAGTTCTGTGCGAGCTCTGGAAAATTGTGGGGGACCAGCTCCCAATAGTTATTTTTTCCTCAACCTTGTGGAGATTCATCATCTGCAAGCATAGACTGGTATTCAATCGATGATTAAAATGCAGATTTCTGAATTTCTTTTCCATTTAGTTTTCTGCAGAACTCTGCCCCACAAACTCTAACTGCTTTGACCTTCCTGAACTCTGATCTCTGTCTCCTCAGGCCCACAAGACCACTGGGCTCTGTTTTGTTTCCCTTCTCTTTGCCGTGTATGGTTCAGGAATTGCCTCCCAGCAGAAAGCTGAGGTAATTATAGGTGTCATCTCATGTGTTTCCTTTCTCTTGAGAAACAATCCTGTTATACCTGCTGTCCAATGTCTGACCCAAGTTGTCTCGTGTACTTTGTCCAGTTTTCTAGTTGCTTACAATAGGGTAGCAAGTCTCACAGCAATTTTCCTTCATGGGCAGATATGGAAGGTTAGGAACACTGATCTTAGTGCCTATAAGGAATCAAATATACCAATATACAATCAACTAAGCCCATTATTTTATGAACTATAAATGCATAGTTTACTTATAGAAGTTCTTCAACATGCCTAATTTAACAAGAGACATTTATGGAACACCTGTACCAGGAATTGCCTCTTTTTGCTACACAGATGTAAAAGGTATATCATAGCCTCTCCTCTCAGAAGTCAGGGGCAAGCAAGGAAATTAAGTATAAAGGTAATATATGCATATATCCCATGTTCCTGTCACAGTAACCTAAGGGATATGCACACATAAATATGTTGATCTAGCATACTGGGAAATATGAATAAGTGTGAAAGAAGATCATAAATAAGGGTTATTCAAACAGAAACCACTTAAAAAAATTATTGATGACAATGTTTCCTTTTTTTCTAACCAGAGTTGCTGTCTAAAGAACCCCCCCTAAAAAATCATAAAAAAATAAAGAACCCTCCTAGGAGCCAAAGTACATGAGTAATTGAGAAATGCCTTTAACACATTACTCATGGAGATATTTTCCACTTAGTGCTTCTTTCAGTGTATAATTGTAGCAGGAAGAAAAAGATCTGTCACTGGGCAGATCTCATGGGGATGAACAACAGATAGTATTATGTGAATGAGACACTCACACATGGGTAAGAAAGCCTGTGTAATTGCTTTGTATGTAATCTTATGAGAACCAAAGAAGCTAAGAGAAAAGCCATGGAAAAAGGAGAAAGAAAAGCACAAGTTAAGATTAGTCAGTCACCTGCCTTAATACTATGACAACCATCTCTAAAAGGTTAGTGTTCTGAATTTAGTTACCATAGAAACAAACCTTTAGAATGTCCTTAAATCAATTTACAGAATTACTGCCCATATTAAGCATAGGCAACACCAAGAGATTTTAAGTATTAAAATCTATTTTTAAAATTATTTTTAGAATTTAACTGATCCATCGAGCCTTTTGAATATGAAATTTAGATAGCCATAAATTGTATTTTGGCAAAGGGTACAAAATCCTATTTATCATAATCAGGTGATAGGATTTTAAGTTCAATTATTCAAATGTGTCATTTCAATGAATGGCTCCTGTTTAATTTGAAATAACAGTTCCAAAATATTCTGGACCTGGTTTTGAAAACAAATTATTATGTATGTTTCACACTCATTGCTGTACCTCTAGGAGTCATTCATGGGTTTAGCCAACTGTACAGATAATTTAAGGGAGAATTGCTGAGACCCTGTCTTGTGATCATCAAAAAACAGACTAGAGGATTCTATGATCAGACTGGGAGTTTCAACCTAATCCTGTCTTGCTGATGTTTCCCTAGTTTATGTGCATGGAAAAGGTCTGAGCTTCTTTTTAATATTCTAGTGACGCCTGAGCACACCTTTTTAATAGATGAAAGCTGATCCAGAATTGTAGTAGTTGAGCCTCCTACATCTGCAATTCTAACACCACTGATCACTTAAGATAATATAGGACTTTAAACAGAAGTTATTAGTTATTTTCCAACCTTCCAAGAACTAAGCAAAGTCTGGCTAAGCTGCTGTAGAAAATTTGGTTTTAATTAAAAGAAGACTTCCTTCATGCTTCCAGTGATTAAACAATGATTTGAGAGATTGAGAGAATGTATAAAATTTCTGACTCCAGAGGAAGAGTATTTTGTTTTGAACATGCTTCTATTTTCAATGAAAGAGCAGAAAACTGGTATCATTTGTTTCCTGTTGGATTAATTACCTGGCTTTCAGAGAATTGAGAATTATCTAGGTATATGGAGATATTTTAGTTTTTAAATTCCTAATTATTCTTCACTCTCCTTTCCATTGACTTTCTACTATATTCATAGACCAAGTCCTAGGTTTTTACTATTATTACATTCCTTACACCATTGGTTCCAGCTCTTACATTTGCAATGGATTTGACTTTTTGTGTACACAGAGTAAGTTATTCCTTGGAGTTGAAATTTTGATTTTCAAAAAGCACCTATCATATTTTTGAAACAAAAATTAAAAGCAGAAATGGTTTACTGTATGAATTTCTCAGATAGTTAATTTTTCTTTATTGTGAATATAAAGAAAGAATTGAGCTTTAAGAATTATTAGGAAATTTCTAGTATAGGCAAATAGATAAAGTAGTTTGGTAGTTGCTTAGGGAGTTGGGGAAAAGGGGGATAGACTACTAATGGGTATGGGGATTTCTTTTTTCTTTCTTTCTTTCTTTTAAAGATTTTATTTATTTGACAGAGGGAAACACAGCTAGAGAGGGAACACAGCAGGGGGAGTAGGGGAGGGAGAAGCAGGCTTCCCGCCCAGCAGGGAGCCGGATGTGATGTGGGGCTCATCAGGGACTCCAGGATCATGACCTGAGCCAAAGGCAGATGCATAAAGACTGAGTCACCCAGGCGCCCCGGGGATTTCTTTTTGATAAGAAAAACATTCTAAAATTAATTGTGATGGGGGTCCCTGGGTGGCTTCTTTGGTGAGTGTCCAACTCTTGATCTCAACTCAATTCTTTATCTCAGGGTCATTGAGTTCAAGCCCTGAGTTAGGCTCCACACTGGGTATGGAGCCTACTTAAAAAAAAAATCATAAAATTAATTGTGATGGTTGCACAACTCTGAGTATACTAAAATTCACTGAACCATAAAAAATTACTGTTACATATTAATTTAATTTTTAAAAAGTACCCTACCTAAAAAAAAAAAAAAAAAAAAAAGACAACCTTAGATATTGCCCAACTCAGAAGAAATAGGTCAAGGATAAAGAATGAATACTTTTGAAGAATTATTGCCATAGTAATAAAATGTTAGGAAAAAGGAATCCAAAGAGCAGAGTTGATTTACTGTTCAGTCTTAATGTAAGAATCAATTAACTTAGTAGGCTGCTTAATTTTCTTAAAAACTATGATACAAGACAGAAAACCTTGAATACTCTTGCATGTGGAAAGAAAAAAAAGGCACATGACACTTCGTAAAATATTACATGCCTTATAAAACTTAGCCAATACAATGCGTGGAAAAACGGGAGAAAAATTATGCTGCGAGGAAATTTGGCAACTGAAATGGGGATTTCACTGAAAGATCTTTTTTAGTTCTTCCCTATTTTCCGCAAGTAAAATGTTTCTCATTTTAAGGCAAATTTCCTGTATTTATACTAGTCCTCTTCTTAGTTATTGTACACAAGTATACTACCCATTTAATTTAATTTAGCTCCTAACTTAAGAGCTACTTAAAAAAAATCTAGACTGTCTGGGGCACCTGGGTGGCTCAGTTGGTTAAGCAACTGCTTTCGGCTCAGGTCATGATCCCGGAGACCCCGGATCGAGTCCCACATCCGGCTTCCTGGAAGCCTACTTCTCCCTCTCTCAGTTCCTCTGCTTGTGTTCCCTCTCTAGCTGTGTTTCTCTCTGTCAAATAAATAAATAAAATCTTTTAAAAAAAATCTAGACTGTCTCAAGCAAAATGTGTTCTGTACAAAACAGGTGCACAGCAATTCAAGAAGATATGATCATAACAGGAAAAAATATACCAGTATATGGTTGAATGTTATAAAACCCAGTATCCTGCCCAGAGGTAAAATTATAATCAGTTATATTAACATAAAATACACTCTGGCAGAGTAAGTCCAACCAATGAATGAGAAAGTGCTCTAAGAAATTGGAATTAAGGTCCAAAGGGTCTCCCTACCCTTACGTCATTCTTTACAGTAATGAGAACTGCCCCCAAGGCCTCAAGTCACAGTAGACAGTTCTAGGGCAATTGTTTATTGGAAAGGAAATTACTTTTATCCTATAGCAGTGTGGAATTTTAAAATAAATGACTTATAAATTCCCAGAAATCCCCAAGTGGGATATAATTTAGCTGTTACTATAGACCAAGGGGACAGCATTCACTTTACTCTAGATTTTGAGAGTAAAACCCCAGCAAATAGCTCATGCAATTTGTGTTTAGATCATAAATAAAATTAATTTTAGTCTAGCTCCTAGTCACTTAGATTGGCTTTGTAAATTATCAGCTGACTCATACTCACTAAAGTCATCTATTTTATGCCAGATGCTTTATTAGCGGTACAAGAACACAGAGCACTGGTAAACAAAAGAATCCACGAAGGGTGCTGGGTGTTGCTGATCTCTTGAATCTTCTAAATGCTTGTATTTGTTTCTTTTCCTTAACGATAACCTATGTGGGGCACCAGCGTGGCTCAAGTCATTAAGCTAAGCTTCTGCCTTTGCCTCAGGTCATGATCCCAGGGTCCTGGGATGGAGCCACACTTCGGGCCCTCTGCTGGGTGGAAAGCCTGCTTCTTCCTCTCTCACTCCCCCTGCTTGTATTCCCTCTCTAGCTGTGTTTCTGTCAGATAAATAAATGAAATCTTTAAAAAAAAAACAAAACAATAACCTATGTATATCAATATGAGTCACTTCATCCCTTTGGTAAACCAAAGCTGAAGGGATTCAAGAAAATTATTGTTGGTTTTACATGGAGAACTACTAGGAAATTTTACCTAAATTATAAGCAAAACATAGAAATGTAGGCAAAGTATAGAAAGATTCCAAATTGATCAAATGGAAGTTTAGCTGCATGGTAAAGACAAGTCTTCAGAGAGGGGAAATCAAGTATTAGAGAGAGCATGTCAATGACTATCTTTGATACAAAACTGTATACATCACACAAAGCTATGTATATATACATATATAATTTATTTATAATATATGTATATATTATACACAGCACATAGTTTATATACTACATGTACACATACATACATACATATATATATTTATGTTTTTAAGAGAATAGTTTTATTTTTTTTCCAAATCTCTTGACCATATATATTCTTCTCGCGGGATAGGCTATAGATAATTCTGAAAAAATAATATAGAACAATAATTTGGGAAAGTCTGGGCTTCTTTCCTCTCTTCTAGTAAGAAAATGTTCACAAAACATATTTACTCATGATCTAACTTTTTGCTGTAAGAATTCAGAATCATAAAAAAATTTCTAGGGTGCCTGGGTGGCTCAGTGGGTTAAATCCTCTGCCTTTGGCTTGGGTCATGATCTCAGGGTCCTGGGATCGAGGCCCACATCAGGCTCTCTGCTCAGCCAGGAGCCTGCTTCCTCCTCTCTCTGCCTGCCTCTCTGCCTACTTGTGATCTCTCTCTCTCTGTCAAATAAATAAATAAAATCTTTAAAAAGAAATTTCTAACTCTGGGGAAAATACTATCTCCACACAACCTAACCTTTAGACTATATATTCAGTTTTAGGCACAATTCGTTGCCCCAATGACCAACACTTTACTGAAGACAAAAAAAAAAAAAAAAAAAGACTATTAAGAGAAAAACATAGGAGACTGTATATTCAAGGTCAGGGAAATAGTTAATCATCTCTCAAATTAAGATTCTTAGACCACCTGTATCAGTATTATCTAGCAAGGGGTTAAAATGCAGATTCATGGGCTTAATCCATGGATTAATCAGAACCTCTGGGGAAAGGGTTCAGAAATCTGCATTTTTAACACATATTCCATGCAATTCTGGTGTACATGAAACCTGAGTGACTGCTACATTTCTGAAACATTTAGGAACCAAAGCACACCCCTCCTTGTATTTGAGGGTGCAACTATGAAACCAAGGTTTGTAAGAGTCTTTCTCTGGTGTCATCTAGAGCTGGAGGTAGCAGAGGCAGGGCTGAAAGCAAAAGCAAAACAGCTATTTTTTTCCAAGATTTTTTTTTCTTATTTTAGAATAAGAGAGGGAGAACATGGGTGAGGGAAGGAGAGGCAGAGGGAGAAAATCTCAAGCAAACGTTGCACTGAGAAGGGAGCACCAAGACCCAGGGCTCGATCCCACAACTCAGATATCTTGACTTGAGCCAAAATCAAGAGTCTAACACTTAAGCCACCTTGAACCCCAAGGCAAAACAATTTTTTTAAAGCTTTTATTTATTTATTTGTCAGAGAGAGAGAAAGAGAGAGAGCAAGCACAAGCAAGGGGAGTGGCAGGTAGAACGGGCAGAGGAAGAAGCAGGTTCCCTGATGATCAAGGAGCCTGATGTGGGACTCGATCCCAGGACCCTGAGATCATGACCTGAGCTGAAGGCAGCCGCTTAACTGAATGAGCCATCCAGGCACCCCCAAAACAATATTTTAAAGAGAGAAAAGAATTTACCTTCCAATAAAGACCCCAAAACCAGATATAAGAGTGTACGGATTTCATTGTACTAAAGGGAATATGCAAATCTTACTAAAAAGAATGCTACAGATATTGAGATAGAAGTACTATAATTTTCATGTTTTCAAATGGCTATATGAATGTATAATCACGTTTGACATTTTAGATTTCAATTCAAACAAAAGTGGGTAAGAAACAAAAAGAAAACAAAACACCCTTATGACCAAGTGTTCTGCATCTCTTGAAAATATGTTCCTTGTTATTTTTTCTTAGGATAACTATTACAATGATAATTCTTTTTTTTTAATAAAAAGGTGAGAGATGTAGTTTTTCCCATAACACTGAGTCCCTTTTTCTCCCCTTGCAATTTCCAAACAACACTGAGAAATCATCCATACACTCAATTCAATGGGGACAGATAGCATGCTGATATCTAATAGCATTGTAGATGTATAGAATATCCTATAAATAATGAATGAGTACAAATTCATTTCTACAAGTAAAGATTCAAATGGCTAATTCCTCATCTGAATCAGAAATCATTGTTTCTTGTTATTTTTATGGCAACCTAGCATTTCATTTAATTATATAATGTATTTTTATAGTGCTCATTTACTCATTGTGCATTAATCATCATAATCTCCACCTCTGACAAAAGAAAATCCCAAATCAAAACACTAGTGATAACTACCACCCAAACCAAACAAAACCCAACACATACACTTTCTCCAGTAACAAACATTCACCATTAAGTACTGCCCATTATGTTTAGTATTTCATGCTTGTTTCAAAACAATTTAAAAAGAACCACAGCTTTCCTTACAAATATATATATATAAACAGGATAATCAGAAGCACATTCAAAGTGTCACTCTACCCCTCTCCTACAACACCTTGTCCATCTTCCCCATCTTGTTTCAACATAAAAAAGCAAAGGAAACGTCAACAAAACAAAGAGGCAACCCACAGAATGGGAAAATATATTTGCGAATGACACTACATATAAAGGGCTGATATTTAAGATCTATAAAGAACTTCTGAAACTCAACACCCAAAAACCAGATAATCAAATCAAAAAATGGGCAAAAGACAGGAGCAGACACTTCTCCAAAAGAAGACATACGAATGGCTAGCAGACACATGAAAAAAAATTCATCATTAGCCATCAGGGAAATTCAAGTTAAAACCACATTGAGATACCACCTTATACCAATTAAAATGGCAAAAATTGACAAAAAAAACAACAAATGTTGGAGAAGTTGTAGAGAAACGGAGATCCTCTTACACTGCTGGTGGGAACGCAAATTGGTACAGCCACTTTGTGTTGGGGGCTGAGGTAAGGCATAAGAAGGCTGATGCAATCAGGCCTGAACCTTGCACCTACATAACAGGATGCGGCTACCACAGAGCCTCAGGAATCCCCTACAGCGTACATGAAGGAACATACCAATCAGTAACCTGATCACGCACCTATCATGCCTGGCCCCAGCCAATCATGCGCAAGAGCATGCTTGAAAGCAA